>JAKLLW010000048.1:0-70463 GCA_022814695.1 Neocatenulostroma microsporum
GAATAATACCTTCGACATGAATGCTGGCTGATGGACCCATCCAAGGTTCAGATACTCCCCTTGCGAAGAGCATCGCCTTCCAGCAGCAGGCCCAATGTCAGCGAGCGTACACCTTCTCCAGATAACCCATCAAATCACAAACGATCCCTATCGAAGAAGGCACGCGCGAGCAAGCCTAAGGTCCGCAGCGGATGTACGACATGCAAGATACGCCGCGTGAAGTGCGATGAGACGTACGTGTTCCAGCAATGCTTATCAACGACGACGTTAGAATTAGACTGACCAAAACAACTCATGGCAGACATCCAGAATGCAACAGATGCACGAGTACTGGCCGCAAATGCGACGGATATGTTGTCCTACCCAGGAAGAATGCGAGGGTCAGCCCAGAGGCCTGCCTGGAAGTAGTCTCTGGTACGCCCGAGGAGCTGAGAGCCCTTGAGTTTTTCCACGACCGAACGGCGCCCAACCTCTCAAGTTACTTCGATGCCGCGTTCTGGACGAAACTAGTTTTGCAGATGAGCCACGTCGAGCCCGCTATCAGGCATGCTATGGTAGCTGCAGGAGCGCTGAATCGGCAGAGAGACGAGAACTATCGACCTGTACATATGCAGCGGTCGGTAGTATTGCATGATCCACTTTCAGTATCGCTCCCTCTTACGAAGGTTGCCACGGATCACAACGATCACTTCGTCCTGTCGCAGTACAATAAAGCTATTGTACATCTCGGGAAGCGGCTGAAGAATCCGGACGCTGCAACGGAGGTTGCGTTACTAGCTTGCATACTGTTTGTCTGCATAGAGTTCTTGCGAGGAGATGTAGAGCAGGCCATACAACACTTTAGGAGCGGGATGAGCATTGCTATGTCCTCGCTGTCGAAGGACGATTCCGCCAAGTCGGTCCTCACGATGAATCGCATCAAAGAAAGTATGCTGCCTTTCTTCAACCGGCTCGAGCTTCTTGCGATGCTCTTCGGTCAAGATGCAGTCTGGGAGTATCCTACTCCGCTTAGCGAGGCCATCCCTGATGCGTTCGACAACATTACGCAAGCAAGAGATAGCATAGTGCATCTGATGAATCTCAGCTTGCGCTTCATACGCCACACAAAGCAGAGGAAGTACGATCGACTATTCTTGCCTGACGACTACACCCGAGTGGTTACACTTCAGCTAGGCCTAGAGCAATGGGAAGCAACTCTGGACGCTCTGCTATTGAGTGATGCGGTCAGTTCCAAAGATCTCAATGCCGCCAAGGTGCTTCGTATCCACCGCCTGGTTGCCACCATATGGCTGGGCATGAGCATGCAGCTCGGAGAATGCTCGACAGACCAGTACATGAAGGATTTCGAGACGGCTGTGGATCTCGGCGAAGCTGTACAGCAGACTTCTTCGACGGTAGAGCAGCGACGACCGCATGCTTCAAGCTTCCTGTTCGACATGGAGGTTGTTTCACCGCTTTACTTCGTAGGGATGAAATGTCGCCACCCGGTCATCCGGCGTCGTGCAATGGAAATGCTTCAGCAGGTCGTCAGAAGAGAGGGTCTATGGGACAGCAACATGGCTGCGGCTACAGCTCTTCGCATCGCGGTGATTGAAGAGGCGAACCTTACCATACTCGACGGGAGTGAACTACCTGCAGAGTGTGACAGGGTGCACAATACGGATATTCGATCGGTGGTCGGCCTCAATCCCAACCAACACAGTCTGACGTTCTACACGAAGCCAGACGGCCTGGAAAACCCTTGGAGGATCTGGATGGAGACTATCCTGCTAGAGTCAGAGGTGACATATCATGGGCCTAAACTCTACTAGTCTTTGCTCTATGCCGCTGGTCCTCTCCCGATCCACACTCGAAAGCTCCTGAACGGGCCTCTTCGGTTGTCGGTGTTGTTGTATTGCCGGCTTGGGCCTAGCTCGAGCTGGTTTGTGCAGAAGTATAGCCAGCCGTCAAGTATCGCCGCGCTATCGGCGTGCTGTATCATGCCATTCCTCACCAATGTCTTCACCACATAATTCTCCGTAGTCACAGGTCCAGAGCCGCCCGGAGGTACGCCATTCACAGTCTCGTTCACTTGAGATTGCTGGGTGTCTACATAGTAGATCGCATTCTGCTCACTCGCGAGGATGTAGACTCTTCCGTGGTCATCGGCGGTCAAACCGGCCTGCTCAGAAGCGCACTGGCCTGGATCCTGTACAGCAGCCAACACTTCTGCATCGGAAAGACTGGTGTCGATCACGATGCTCTGAGGAACGAAGTAAAAGCGCCTAGAGGCTAGGACACCCCAATAGAAGTTGCCACTCGCCAAGGTGATACCGTCAGCTCCAGTAGTGCTATAACCTTTTTTCGTCCCATTCCACATGTAGATCAGATTGCCGTCGTACGAGCCCACATACTTCTCGTCTGCGCGGACTACGCTGGTGTTGAAGAGCCTCCGGACTGCGCTGCCATCGTCGAGATTGATCGCCAGGATGGAGCTCTTGGTACTCTCGTCCGTGATGAAAGCGTAACCATTGGTGCCAAGGGTATTGTTGATGCGGACATCGTTGGCGTTAGTGCCATGTGCAAGTAGGTCTTGCGGGATTGTGTAAGTCCGGATATGTTCGCTCGTGGTCTGATTGAACGACATGATCTTGGCGCCCCCGTACACTGCCTGCGCTCCACTGGTACTGGCGATGGTGTAGGGGATGCCGCTGTCGACAATCCAGAGCTGGCCGATCGAGTCAAGAACAACATTCTGCACATTGATGAAGCAAGTTGATGGGTCTTGACCGGATGTACAGTTCTGGATTGAAGCTGAAGGCCAGGGTGTCTCGTCGTTGAAGCCCGTACAGATGACAACGTTGTTGGGCGTTTGACCGCCGTTCCGTGGATAGGTAAGGTAGACATTGAGTTCCTTGTCGACCGCAAGACCAGTGGGAGGAGACTGACTGTCGTGAATCGCTTCTAGGGGTGGGCCTACAATGCCGAAGTCTTCTGGGTATGCGCCGCGATTGTAGCCTGGTCCAAATGGCCTGAAGCCATCCATCGTCGGGAAGAAGGCTGCAGCCGAGCCCACGAGAGCTGACATAGGAAGGAACATCATGGTAGGCGGCGCAGTACTGGTGTCACAGTGGATCCCACTGTCAATAATCAGTCAAGGAGGAGGAGGAGGAGAGGTACCGCAAGACCTCGACGGTGCCGGCTCCGGCATCTGTATGGCGCACTACATCATATTCTTCTTGCATTCTCGCCTGCGTCATGTCGTGATAGTGCGGAGATCGCGGGGAGTCAGAAAGGCGGAGACGGCAGACGGAAGCGAGGAAGGCACATGTCTCTGAGCTAGGTCAAAGAAGGCAGTTGTGCCTGGATGCCAAGCAGTCGGTTTCCCGGAAGATTTATGCACACTGTTCGATACCTCTGTCAAGATAACTTCACATGTGCGAGAATGGTGTATCTCGACCTAGGGAGCGTGGCGGTTTAGGCTTCGTGGTATTCAAGATTGTTGCCTCGTGAATGGCCGAAGGGAAGCGGAAGCTAACGGCTGGCCGGATTATGTGACGACCTCGCGATTCTCCGCGCCATCTTTCTCTCCCTCACAGCGACCCTCAATCTGCACTGCACAACTCCGAGTCTGCTGAGTGTTGAGTCGCACTTCCAGCTTCTTCAGGTCTTGCTATGATCTGAGGGCGGTCCAAATCAACGGGAGAATCCCGCCATCATCTCGCAGATCGATCGTGTCGCGCTTCACCAACCGCAGGCCACTACCTGACGCGTGCACTGGTGAAGGTGGGAGTTCAACACAACACAACACACCACAACACAAAATTGACACAGATGTTTTCTGCTTTCCGTCATCGGAGTACCTCTTGATAGCTGACAGAAACAATGGCTGTCTCTACCAAAGCCAAAACGCGAGTTCCACGAAAGGCCACTGCCAAAAACAAGCCCACTCTCCGCAAGCCCAAGCAGCAGGAACACCACCCAGCGTCCGGTAAAAGCTCGAAACCCTCTACAGGCAAAGCGCGACCTACCACGAAGAATCGTACCACGAGGCGCAACCGGACGTCACCTAAGCAGCCCACCACTCGCCAGATCGCCTTTCCTTTCCTCGAGCTGCCTGCAGAGCTTCACAACTCCATCTACGAGTATGCCGCGCTCGAATGCACTACCGTGCTGCGTCCGAACGTTCGCGGAAGACTCATCAGCAGTTCGCCACTCATGCGTGTCTCCCACCAAATCCGCGACGAGTTCGTTGCCGTCCTCTACCTCAGCGCACCGATCACGGCACACGTCAAGGACCTCGACTCTTCGCACATCGTGACCCTTCTCAACAAGCTGTCGGAGCGTGAGCTTAGCGCTCTGCCGTCCATCAACATCTCATCGGAGCGCCAGATCCTGGTGAAGCTGGGTATCAGCAACGCCTGCTACCCGCACTCGGAGATGCTCCAAAGATGGCTTGTGCGTTGCGAGCATCCGACAAAGAAGGGCACGAACATACGTGTGTCGTACGTCGCATATGGTACCTCCGGCTCTAGACACGATCATTTCTACGACACCTACATTGATAGAACCACGATCTACCGTCATGGCGGTATCGGTGTTCTTGATCCGATGGAGAGATCGATTGTGGACCTCTACGAAGCGCAGAGACGAGTTCTATGGAGAATGGAGGAAGCAGAGCTCGCCGAAGGTCGCGTGTACGATGAGCTCAGGAAGATAGTCAAAGCGCTGAAGACGCCTGGCAGCGTGTCTTCATGACGTGGGTATGACTTGCGACACTCACGCTGAGTTGGAAGACACGACGACGGCAGAAATGAGTGGCTTGAGCATGGATTGGTGCTGACGGGGTCCAAAGATGAAGTGGAGAACCCTGGTGCACGAATCATGACCCTTGGGCGGTAGTGATCCGCTTAGGAAGACATTGAAGGTGGAAGTTATTGGTGAGGCTGCTATTGACGGACTGCTGTGTCGAACAGGATGTTCTACGACCGTGACATGTTCCAGCGTCCACAATACCCATTTTACGGCATCCAATCTTGCGATTACTGCGTCTGTCTTCTCCAGCTCTCCTTTGCTCTTGCCCTCCTCATTCCAGATCCAAACTCAGCTGTCAGTGTCCACAGGCCTCTATGGTGGTCTGGTGGCGTCCCGTAGTGTGAATAGCTAACTCGACCTTATCTCTCGAATGCAATACAAACAACGACAACAGCGGCCGCTACGTTAGAGACTGTAGGCGAGCCCCGAGATACTGAAGCGAACGGAATAACATGGTGAGACTTGTAGCCTACTGGTTTCTGCAAGGTATGGTAAGGCTGCCTGAATACTTCAGCCGTGACGAGCGTGAAGCAGTCGATCGCTGTTACTCACCACCAGCAACGACCACAAAACCAGGCTACCAACGCATCTCGCTCCCTTGATGCGCCAATGTTGAGCTCGTGCTCACTCCCCGAGCTCGATCTGCACTCACCCAGTACATGTAGACAGACTCAGCGCAGAGCACTCACAATCTTCCGGAACTCGTCCTTCTTCCTACCCTCCCCCATCTGCTGCAGCCGATCTAGCCAGGCCTGTTCGCGTCGAGAACGACCGCTGTACACGTTGCCCCACCACATCCGAGTGCTGTGCGTTACCGAAGGGTTTAGCTTGTACTCGTAGTCGATGTTGGTACCCTTCCTTGTCGGATCGCCTGCGCGATTCAGCCAGCGCTGCAGATAGTCGCATTGATCGACATCATCAAGGTCGACAATCATCTCAATAATGATTTTGCGTCTAGCTGGTAGGTTGATGGTCGGTAGTGCGTTGAGCTCAGCCTCGGAAAGGCGGTTGAGAAAGGCGACGATGTGGCGGAAGCTGAAGTCGAGCGACGTCGTGTGGATGTCGGCTAGTAGCCACAGTGCGCCCAGAAACTCATCGCGGACCTGTTTGCTCACCTGTGGAAGTACGGACGTGGATGCGAGGTTCTTCTTGCTCGTGGTGCGTGACAACATGGCCTTAGTGTCTCCTATCACCATCTCGTAAACGAGGTTTCGCAGCTCGGGCGGGAGATCTAGGAGCAGGCTGAGCTCACTCTGGTTCCGTTTGAGTGATGTGGTGAAGCTTTGGAGTCCTGCCGGTGGTGGTGTTGGAGATGGTACACGTTTCCTCTTGCGCAGTGATGGCGACATAGTCTTCCGCTTAGCCGTGCTGGTGTGTGTTTGCGACATTGTCGGTGTAGGGTGAAATGTGTGTGAGGTGTCGGATGTAAAAGCGAGCTTTGACAAAGCAGAAGTGATGCGCTTGTGTAAAACTCGCGAGAAGCGGTTCGCATGTGGACGCCAAGACGACGGGGCCAACTATCTGCTTTTGAACGCAGTTACCCTTCCACACCCCGAGAGGGAGTTTTGGATTGTGATCACGTGAAACGCTGAGTAAGCATAGTTCCATCTCGGCTTGGTGAACTCGCTCGTACGTGGTCTTGAATACCAACACGCTTCTTCGCCACTCTTTCTCCCGGCTCACAAATCCTACGTATCGAAGTACATACTATACCCCTACCTGGGCTTCCTAATACCCGCCTCCTCCAACAGCGGCAGCACATTATTCCGGAAGTACGGAAACTCCTCAACATAATCGACGAAGCTCAATGTGGTCCCACCGAAGCCTGCTTCGTGCAACGACAAGATACCATCAGCGACTTGCCTTGGCGTGCCGACCAGTGGAAAGCCGCCATGCCCAGCAGCCATGCGACTCCGAATCGTCGCAAGAAGATCATGCGGAAAAGACTGCGCATGAGCGAATTGTAAGGCCACGAGGTTGTCGACGGCTTCCCAGTCGGCATGAGTCTGACCAAAATGCTCATGGAACTCCTTCGCCTCCTGTTCCGTCTCGCGACACACGACGAGGGCGAAGGTGAGCACCCCAATCTCCCGGCCGCTCTCTCTTCCCTTCGCCTTGAGCTCCTCAATCTCCCCCTTCGACCTCGCAAGATCTATAGCAGGCGTGAACAACATATCGGCATTCCGCACAGCAAAGTCTCGTCCCTGTCCTGACCCTGCCGCATTGAAGATGGTAGGCCGTCGTGCAGGACGGGGTTCACTCAGCACATTCTTGAGTTTCCAGAATTTGCCTTCCCAGTCGAAAGCTTCCGTCTTCGTCCATAGGGCTTGCACGATATTGAACCATTCCTGGGCGTAGGCATAGCGTTCCTCGTGTATTGCAGGCAGCTGCAGACCCAAAGCTTCGTACTCTGGTTTATTCCAGCCTGCTACGATATTGAGGCCGACTCGTCCGAGTGCGATCTGATCGATGGTTGCTAGCTGCTTTGCTGCTACTACCGGATTGGTTGCAGTCGTATGCAGCGTTACGATGGCGTTGATCTTCTCCGTCAGAGCCAGTAGCCCAGTCGCCCACGTAACAGTCTCCAGGATATTGCCGTGGAAGTTTGTCTCTCCGCCATACCCGATCCAGCGAGCAATCGGCAGCATGAAATCGATGCCAGCATCATCCAGTAACCGTGCGAGCTTTAGATTGTTCTCCCAGGAGTTGTTCCATCGTTCCGGTATCTTCGTTACGGACATGCCACTCGAGCAATTCGATGAGAAGGTGCCGAGCAGGAAGAGGCCTTTCTCCGTGAGTGCCATGCTGAAGTCGAAGAACTTAGAAAGCCAGCCAGAACAGCCAGTTACTCGGTCAGGCAGCAAAGCGGAAGGGGCTCAAGTGGAAAACCAAGGTGTCATTGACCGAAATTCCGTGAGACATTGTGAGGTTGAGGTGCAACATCCGCAAGCCCGGGCAACATGCGTGGACAGCGGGCCGCCATAGCTATCGGATGCCGCCTTGGAGCAAATGCCGCCGCTTTACTACAGGTAATCTGTAAACGAAAAGATAAGAATCCGTGGTGACAAGGCTGGAGAACGTTATTGTGACAGGACGGAGCCAGATGCTATCCGTGAGAGTCAAGCTTGGATCGTGTTTGTAGCAACTTACTATCTCACACTTCACCATACTGGCTAGCCACACCCTCTCCTCATGAATATGCTGCAATTCTCTCAGACATACTAGTCCTGGTTGAAATCAATAACAACCCTCCCAGCAATCTCCCCTCTCCTCAACTGCTGCACACTTTCCGGAAACGCACTCATCGGCCTAATCTCCGCAATACTCTTCAACATTCCTCTTCTAGCATAATCCAACGTGGCGGCCGTATCTTGCATCGTACCGACCAAGGTCCCGATGATTGACAAATTCTTGAAGACGAAGAGGTTGGGGTCTGTGCCCAATGTGACAGCGCCGGCAGGGGGGAGGGCGATGCACATGATCTTTCCGCCGATGCGGTCGCCGATGAAGGAGATGGAGTCTGCGCGGAGTCAGTAAGGGGAAACAGAGACGGAAGGGGGAAGGGAGTTGTACCTTTGTAAGATTGATACGCAGTCACTAGCACGCCGTGAGCTCCTTTGCCGTCCGCGACTTCCTTTACGCGAGCGGCGACGTCGCTGTGCTCCTTGAAGTCTACGAATTCCTCCGCGCCCATTTCGAGGGAGAGTTTCTTCTTTGCTGCGCCGGTGTCGACGACGATTGGGCGCATGCCCATTGCTCTGTTTAGGGGCGTCAATCAGTACATGTCCTTCTGCTCGTTCTTCAGACCTCCTAGGAGCTGGGAAGAAAGACTCACCTCGCAAGTTGTACGCCCTGAATGCCCACACCCCCTCCACCACCCGGGAACACGACCCAGTTCCCACTCTTCAACCCACTATCGATCAACGCCCGATGCATCGTACTCGCACTACACATGATCGGCGCCGCAACCTCATCCGGCACCCCATCCGGTATCCTGCTCGTATACTTCGACGGGCTGGTGATGTACTGCTGATACGTCCCCGTAGCCACAAGACCAGTGTAAACACCCTTCTGACAATAATTCTCCCTCCCATTCCAACACTCCTCGCAGTTATGACAGACATCCCAAAGCGGCTTCACGCCTCCTCTATCACCAACCTTCCAATCCGTGACGTTCTTCCCGATCTTGACGACGACGCCGGCGCCTTCGTGGCCGGCGCATTTGCAGCCGAAGGTGGACATTGGTGGGACCGCCCTGTAGTGTAGGAAGCAAGGGTTAGCGAGATGCGAAGGGGGTACTGCTGGAGAGTCCAGTCTGCGGTGAGGAGCAAAGAGGAGAGGGTTGGAGGGTCGCAGCTTACCAGTCGTTCATCATGAAGTGGATATCACTCATACACAAGCCGGTAGCATTGAGTTTGAGCAGGACTTCGTCGTCCTCTATGCAGGTACGCGAGCAATGTTAGCCAACCGTGCATCGCAATGGTTGCTTGATACAGCAAGTACACTGATGGACATGCAGGTACTGGGTGTACGTACTAGGTTCCGGCACATCAACCATCTGCACTTCAATCTTGAAGTCCGGTCCTTCGTTCACTACGACGCCCGCCTTGCATTGCTTGGGGATCTCGGGGTCTGACATGATGGGGTTGGATTCGGTTTGGAGGGTTCCTAGGTTGGTGAAAGGTGATTGCTTGTTGTTTGTTGTTTGTTGTCCTGGGAGGATGGAGGTGATTTGAGAAGATGATGATGTGGTTTGAGAGATACGAGACCAGACGCGTACAGTCCCTACCTTGCCCTTATACTCAAAGCCATTACTCCGCTCGCACGCGGTCCACATGCGCCCATGTGATGCGTACACTCCCTCGGTGTGGCTGTTCATTGTCGCGGGGCATGAATTCTTGAATTCTTGGAGAGCGGGGTACAAGCCTGTAGGTTCCACTGATAGTAATAGTAACGATGACAGGCCGACAGCCTCCTTCAGTACGCGAACCTGACGGTGCGATGCCGTCGTGGTCCTGCCTGACCTCGAGTGTGATAGGCTTGGCCATCTTCAAGGATGTCTACCGGCCACAGTGGGAGAAGGGAGCGTTCCGCGGTGGTCAAACGAAAGCGGCATCTGCAACTTCGAGCTCCTGGTATGGATCCGGGGACCCCTCATCTTGACTCAAGCTTGCAGCTGCCATGACCGCGATATCTCCGAGCCATTGTACTCTCCTGACCTTCCCAAGACTTCGGCAGAGTTACTACCTTACCATGACTGGGAAGTTTGCTGCCTTGTCTATGGTTACTGTACACTAGTTGTCAACAATATCTTACAAAAGCGGACAAGGGCCCGGTATCTATAGTTGTGCCCGCCGTCTTCGCCCGGCTTGCTGCCGTGTCTCGAGCACATGGCTCGGTCGATGGCGGAGGTGCGAAGCGGGCTGCTGTTCAGAGGGAGTCCTCGTCACCTTTCGGTGCAGCTTCGCCTGCGGTACCGCCCAGCTTTATATCGGCCTGTGCCTCATGGTAGAGTAGAGATATCTCTCCCCCTCATCACTCTCAGCCCTCCTGTTCACAACCGTATTCACGACCACGGCCACCACCCCCTCTTCTCCTCCGCATCCTCATACTTCTTCACCTTCTCCGTGCCATTCGCAAGCCTCCTGGACCGGTCTTCGTCTTCAGCACTGATCTCAAACCTCCGCATCCGACTCGCCAACCGTTCATCCAAAACCATATCCTCAATAACCACACTCTCCTCATGCTCTTTCCTCTCCTTCCATGTAGCTTTCGTCCAATCCTTCTCTTCGTGGGCTAGGACTCGTGTCTGCTCGGGAACCTCTGCTCCTGACCTCTCTACACTGGATGACGGCGAGGAATCAGGGTTTGATGGGGCGGAGACGGTAGAGAAGGATCGATACTGCGATGCCAGGACAGCCGCTGCGACTTGCCGCCCCACATCGTCTGCTAATCGTCGGCGTGTGAGGAAACGGTAGATGCGAATATGTGTGTTTGTGAAGCCTAAGATGTGTGGGAAGCGGATCGCGGTGCTGGGACCTATCATCTCTGGGGTGGGAGGGGAGAGGGAGGCTGTGGCGTATTCCGAGGGTAGGATGTAGGGAGGTGGTTGGCGGGGTTTGGGCTTCTCTTCTTCCTCTGCTTTCTTCTCTTCTTCTTTTGGCGGGTCTGGTATGGGCTCTCCGGTTTGCACATCCGTCAATTGCGCCGTTGCTTCTTCGGTGGATGTGTTGCCAGCTACAACATTCGCTGCCCCCTTCACAGCCGCATCACCCATTGACGGCTGGCCTGGGCTATGTCTCGCCGCTTCCACCTCACTGTCCTTCTGCTGTTCAGCAACCTTAGGAGCATCCACCGGGCCCAACCACCCCTCATGCAACCCCCTGACATACTCCTTCCAAGTATGCCTCCCCACAACCAAATCCCCACCCACCCCCTCAAACTCCCTCGTCCCACTCTTTTCTCTCATCATCTCCACCGCATAATCCTTCGCACTCTCCTCCTCATCCACCGCCTCCCCCTCACCCGCCCTCTTCCTTTTCCTCCTAATCCGCTCCGCAGTCTTAAACCTCACATCCCCCTCCTTCCTTCCCTCCACTACATCCCAGTCCATAGCCCCCGCCACTAACACAGGTTTAATATAATCATGAAAGTGCTCTCGCGCGCTCCTGAGCCCGTCGCCTGGGGGTGCAGAGAGGTAGATCGTCAGACGTCGAGGCATGCTTTTAGTGTCCAGGGGCTCGTCGGGGAGGTGAGAGACGAGATCACACCATTTCTGCTTGATGCGGCGGGTTTGGTATTTGTCGTAGATGACGGCCGAGGCGAAGGAGCCGGTGATGGAGAGGAAGATTAGCCAGTTGCGGGAGGGTAATCTTAGTCTGGGCAGACCTATAGAGCACGATCTATTAGTATACGGCAATTCGTCCCGTCTCGTCTTGTCTAAGAACATCTATGCTCACCCATCATCCTAAAGGCCTCGTTCTGAACAGGAGGCTTCTTTGGCGCGCCTCCTCCAGACGAGGCACTGCCCGTTGCGCCATGAAGCGCCTCGGTGGTCGCGCCAGTATTGGCTGCATTCTGGGCCGCAGAAGAGGGTTTGGGATCAGACATGCTCTAAGATAGGAGCTCTAAAGATTCGCAAACCAAAAAGTTCCATCCCAAGGCTATGGGGGTGTGCGGAATATTGCCGTTTCCCGCGGCGACGAACTGCTATCTTCTCCTCGTGTTGTGGGACATCACAAGAACATACACAGGACGCTGGTGACTTGCGATAGAGTAATATGACTACGAGTACATAAGATGGCAACGCGAGCGACTCTCGATGCCGTACCTGGAGACATTTTCTGGCTCCGAAATCCTCTCACGCACGCCGATCCAGGAGCGTGCCTTGCCTCGATGGCGCCGCTCGACTGTTCTCTAGACTTTGGAAATGGCAGCCTCATCCTCGCCCTTCACTAAGGCCTTGCTGATCTTTGCGCCGGCCTTCTTCCTCAACGTGGGCGTCTTGTGCGGGCTTGGCAGTATTGTCAGTACAGGGCCGAGACGCGGCTATGGCAGGGTGTTGACATACTCGCTCGATGTCTGAATTCCCTGGTTCGACACACCATCATGATTGGCTGCGGCTCTGCACAGTCGTCAGCGGACGGATACACGGCTATCCGACAAATGCATCTCACCTCTCCGCCTCCCTCTCCTTATGCTCCCTCACCTCCCGCATGATCTCCGTCGCATTCAACAGCGCACGGTACACACCCTGCTGATGCGCGTAGATCCTGGCTCCGTCCTCCGCCAAACTCGACCCAGCTGGGTAATCACTGTCCTTGAGGCCCTCTAGGTAGTCCTCCTCGCGCGGCTTCAGAATTTCCTCACCAAGCGGAGAGACCGGATTGAAGTACAGAGCAGCAGCCATTTTGGTGGGTAGGTGCTCGCTGTGGTAGTCCTCGATCTCGTATTCCTTATCCGGATCGAAGGTGTAGCCGAGGACTTGGTAGATGAGCGGATCGGTCTCGATGGTGCGATGGGTTGGTATCTCGCCTATGATGCCAGGCTCAGTATCGGGAGAGGACGGTGTCGAGGTTGCCATGATTGGAGATTGCGGTGTTGGGGATCTGTAAGTTCTTCTGAGGAGCGACTCTTTTTTTTTTGTAATGCTGGAGATCTCGAGCAGTGGGCTAGCGTTTCACGATTCCTTGGCTTGAACATTCATTCACACGCAGACATTCACAACCTGCTCAGGGTACGAGGAATTGCGCTATCATCACCTAAAGCAATCTATGGCTTAGCACCGAGTGTCAGTCTCTATTCGAGACAGAAGCCACCACTCCTGGCATTGTTCTCCGACTCGCAAAGATACGTCACTCTGTACCCTCGCTGTCAGCCAACGCCTTGCGAACTCCAACGCCGGTCTTCTTCCTTATCCTGGCAACCATACTCAAGATTGCAAGCTTCTCCCTGCGACAGAGCGTCAGCATATGAAACCACTTTCCCATCTTGGCACCAGTGGTGGTCATATCACCTCGCCGTCCTGTCCCTTGCAACCCCTCTCCAACCGAGCACCACCGCAAATATCCCTCGCGTTACTCAGCGCTCTCTGGATGCCTAGGTGGTGTGCATAGATCCTGGCTCTATCCTCGCAAGCACCTCCTTTGACAGCGTTATCGAAATCTCCCTGACGTGGGCTGAGTAGGTCTTCTGGTTCCTCGCCGAGAATAGACCATCTGTTGAAGTAGAGCGTGGCTGCCGTCTTGGTGTCCCCACAGGGACTGCCCAGGTCGTCGACCGAGTACTGTTTGGCAGGGTCGTAGGTGTAGCCAAGGGCGCGGTAGATGAGGGAGACGATTGCGATGTGGGGTTTCGTTGCGCTGCCTCCTGCGACCATGGCTGTGGTAGGAGGTGGTGGAAGGGTTGGATGCCATGTGTGGAGTCTAGGATCTTAGTCGAATGCGGCACCGAAGAGGTGCTGTATCTCCCATCAGAACCCAGAAAGTTCGGGACGTGGGCGAGAACCTTCACAAATCCTAGGCTCTCACCTGTACCTCACACAAACAATCCGCTTCACCAGCCTGAAAGACTTTACAGCTCCAATGCACCCGCACAAAACATGCCGGCCTTTCGAACCATGGACCAGCCAACACGCAAGCGCAAGCGCAAGAGACACACAAGCCCACAGCCTTCACCACTTGCTCCATATACGGCAAGCGCAGGCTATGAGACATGCCTCAAACAGGACCCAGACAAGCTCTCTCTGTTCGTATATCGATGGGTAGAACCCTTGGTGGCCGTCTAAGGCATCCAGGCCCTTCGTGTGAGACAGTTGCTGACCCTTACACCTACCGAGCTTTTTAGGCTCCTCGACCTTCCACCAGAGCTTCGCAACCTCGTCTACGACATGATGCTCCAGCACACAAAGGCCGTACTCTCCACCAGCACCAACAAGAGGACTCTCGGCTCGAGCTCCTCGCTTCCGCGCGTGAACAAACAGGTCCGAGAGGAGTTCGGGAATATCCTCCTCCTGGTCGCAGACGTGCATACGGTGGCTAAGGAGTTTGATTTCCGTCATATTGGTCAGTACGAATCTTATGCCTGACTATGACGTATAAGCCACTGATAGCTGCTAACATCATCGTGTATGCCCCTTAATCACCTTCCTCAACCGTCTCTCAGACCCCGAGCTCCAGGCTATGGAGCAAGCGATCACTACTCCCGCGCAGCGTACCATCTCGATCGAGCTTATCGCTACCGGCCAAAGCCCCGACTGGCAAGCGTTGTTGATACGCTGGCTTAGGCGAGCTGATCACCCGACTAAGAAGGGCACCAAGGTCGATTTCCGGTACACTTTCGACAAGCGGAAGAATGCACACGCTGCCTTTCAGCATGCGAAGAAGCTTGACCAGGTGGAGACGGGGTGGTATGGAATCAACGGGACGGAGAAGAGCAGGCGGGAGATGAGGAAGATGAGGGAGGCTTTGTACTAGGTGCAGTGCGGGAAAGATGTCGTTTATTTGGGCTAATCCAAGTGTGATTGTTATCGGTGACGATAGAGGCAGGCGTTAGGAAGGCAGCGAGGGCAGCGGACGTGCGAGTGGCGATTCAGGGGCAAGAAGCGACTTACTTCTTGCACAATGCCGGAAAGCCTAGGCATCAAGCAGGCGCTTCGCACGCCCTGCGCTTTGGTGTTCCTTCGCTTCGCGACCTTCACAGCATAGTCATGGTCTATGCATCCCATCCTGTTCAACCGCCAAGCAAGATCCGCTGACAACGTAGCTTACCGCCCTCCTCCGACACAAACAGTGTCAGAGCTCTTGTATCGACAGGCGTGCTCGTCTGAGACCTTTCAAAGTGGGAGAGATGCTTCGTGAGTGAGAACGACGGGCTCTTCCAAGGTTCTCCGAACAAACTAATGGCGGAATGCAGCCGTGCAGTCCGCTCGATGGCAAGGGATAATGTGCGACTCTGAGTTTTGGAAGTCGAGTGCGGTGACCACAATATCTCAAGAGTCCTTGGCAGTCACATGCAAATTTTGGTCATTCATCACAAACGGGAGTCGCCGAGCCTGAGGTTTCACCCTCCAGCTCCGAGTTGCACCTTCACCTTCCACCTTCAACTTTCTAGCACAGACTAGTCGTAACCAAGAGCAGTCGCCAACTGCATGGTTACGTAGTTGCATTGCTAAAACTAACGTGAACGTCCGCTAACAACACAGCAGAGCAAACATCTCTACTGCAGCATCTACACGATCCGCGAACGCAGTTTGTACTCGCTTATCGACCGCAGAACTACGCCGCAGAGAGACATCCACGACACCGACCGGCAACATGGCCATCGGAAAGCGCAAGCGGCGTACTCAGCCCAAGTCCTCACCTCTGTCGTTGGCTACACCTTTCACAACGCTGTCAGACTTCGCGACCTCTCTGGAGCAGGACCCAGGAAAGCTCAGCCTCCTGCTGGACTTTCCGCCTGAGATCCGCAACATCATCTACGAAATGACACTTCAGCATACTAAGGTCGTTCTCTGTAACCAGAGGTTCAAAAAGAGCAGCAACAGAATGCTGGGCTCGAGCTCTCCGCTCCTAAGCGTCAACAAACAAGTTCAGCAAGAGTTCAGTGGTGTACTGTTGCTCATCGCGGACATCAGCACTATCGCAAAAGATCTTGACTTCCGCCATATCGGTAAGCATCGTGTGGAAACTCGCAAGTTCGGCTACTAACATCCCGCAGTGACCTTCCTCAACCGCCTGTCAGAAGCCGAACTCCAGCCCATGGAAGCGATCACCATGCCCGCGCAACGCACCATCAGAATCGACTTGTTCTTCAGCACCAGCTTCTGCCGCGGCCCACAGTGGTTGGAACGCTGGTTGAATCGTGCCGACCACCCTACGAAGAAAGGTACCAACATCGACTTCCAATACGCTCCCCACGGGCGCAACCCAAGGCGGCAGGACGGAGTGAGCGTGAACCGCACGTACCGGAATATGCTTGAAGGGTTGATGCGTTTGTGGCGAGTGGATGAAGGGACTCAGAGGAGTCGGGCGGAGTTACAGAAGATGATTGAGGCTTTGCGGTAACTGTATTGCTATGATGGTGATAGTTGTTCGAGAGCTGAGGTGGCGCTTGGCATGCACACTACAACATGGGGACGGAGACTTGCTGGGAAGGCAGAGAGCAGCGAATGGGCGCGCAGTGACGCACGAAAGGATATGGAGCGAATGTCACAGGAAAGCGAGTATTGGAATCGTCGATGTTTCAAGATAGTGAAGTCGGCGCCGTCAGCTTGAACAGTACCTTGGTCTATCAAGCCATCCTTCCCGTCCCACCGATCCTGCTGATGTCGCCGCCGCTTCAGTCCATGATCCGCTAACGAGCTCGCGCGATGCCCTTGTTACAGGTCAGCGCTGGAGATTTCATACACGGCTACGGACCTACTCCTTTCCCTACACCAGCTCGTACGTGACGTCCATCGAAAACAGCACCCTCTCAATCCCCATTGCGTGCGCATGCCTGGACGCCTCCTCCACCGACTTCCCTGTGTCAATGGCCATCTGGTAGTCGCGCTTCCGTGGAGCAAGCATGTCCTCGCCACAAAGGGACGTCTTGTGGTGCTCAAGACACGCCCGCACTTGGCCTGAGGTGCGCACTGGTACGCCGTAGAGCTGATGTGGTTTGTAGGTGCAGAGTAGCTTGCGGTAGGCTTCTGAGTCGTGCTGAATGAGGTCGTGCGTGGGTGGCTTCACAGTCATGGGTGCGAAGAAATTGTGGAGCTTCTGCTTGGCCCTCATGTCTCTGTTGAGAGTGCTAGAATCCGTGAAGTCGCACGGGTTCATCTTGGAATGGATACTCCCGAATACTGGAGACTTGTGGATGACGAAGGAGTGGCGACATTGGGGATCACATGCGCATGCGAGCTCGGACCTGTCCGTACTTTCCACCTTCCCTTCGCTTCGCGAACTACAACTTTGAACTTTGCACTTTTGACCTCCACACTCGTACTTCCGCAAAGAAAGAACTCAATCAGCAATGGCGCAAACGGCAAAGAAGAGGAAGCGTACACAGCTCCCATCACCACCGCGCAAGAAGCCGCAAGAAAGTCAGACTATGTCCGAACGCCCGCCACCATCTCCACCAAGTACCCTAAAGACTTTCGTTACGCAGCTCAAGAAAGACCCAAGCAAACTGAGTCTGCTCCTAGACCTGCCGGCGGAGCTCCGCAACATCATCTACGAAATGGTCGCCCGAGACACAGGCCTCGAGCTATCCCGCAAGGCCAACAAGAAGGAACTGGCTTCTGCGTCTGCGCTCCCACGTGTCAACAAGCAGGTGCGAGATGAGTTCCTAGCCGTCGGATGGCCTGTGGCGGACATCCATACCAGCGCTCTTGACTTTGACTTTCGGTATGCGACTAGAGCTTCCAGAAATCCACTTTGCGACGATATGGCTAACAAAAACCATCACAGCCACATCGTCACCTTCCTCAACGGCCTTTCCGCAAAAGATCTCCAATCGCTTCCCTCCATCAACGCGCCCGCCCACCGCAGGATCACCGTCGAATTTCTCCTCAGTCCCCAGCACGACTGGAACAGCGAGCCATGGTTTTTTGGTCGCTGGATCGACCGCTCAGGCGATCCCGCGAAGAAAGGCACAGACGTCGACTTTCAGTATTACCACCGCGGTTCTATCCGGGACAAGACGTCACATCCTTTCTTCCAGAATGGCTTGCTACGCCATTGGACCCGGCAACATGAGACGATGAGCGCGGGCGGCAGTAAGATCGAGCTTGGGAAGGTTATCAAGGCGCTGAATGGGTGGAAGACTGGTAGGCGCTAGGCGGACGACGTTGTGATGGCAATCTCAATGGGCTGAGCTTGGGTGGTTGTAGCTAGGAAGAGTTGTGGTGGGTCAGCTATGTCGTTGTCGCAGAGACGGATCGCGGATGGCCAGTGTGCCTTCGCTCGTGCGGCAGACGGCGTGCAATGCAGCAGCGTGCTACTGGTTAGTGTCGGACTGTTTCAGAGAAACAAAACAGATAACGACGTCTTGCAGCGAGAGGGTTGATGGGTGGCAGCAAAGACATGGCCGTGGGAGAAGGTTGTGTAGTAGCTGCATTGACTTCATACTGTAGCATGTGCCATGCGTACGGTGATATAAAGCCAGTATGCACCGGCAGCTCGCTACCGTATCAGTATAATACCGTGCACAGTGACATTCATTCGCCGCCAACGCCTACGCTTGAACGCACGACCAAACCCTGTGCTGCTAACGTGAAGTTATCGCGCTTTGTGTTATAGCGACGTTCCGCTCCCCAGAACTTTCAGCCCACCCGGATCGCCAGCATAAGCGATCCAATACCTCGTCGGATGCCACGCCACGTGCGACGGGAAGTTGATCGTCTCGACCGTATGCACCACGTCTCCCGTATCGACGTGGTAGATGTTCATGCCTGAACCGCCCTCTTTGTGATCATCCTTTCCTGCTCCGGCGACTAGATATGCGCCGTCGAAGGAGAAGCTGATATCCCGTACGCTGGTGCTCTGACTGGGTGCGGTGAGCGTGTGGGTGGTGTACCAGCTATGCGTATCCCATAGACTGATCGTAGAGTCACCTGAGCCTACCGCTAAGTAAGTGCCCGTTGGTGAGTGCTGGCATGTATATGCTGCGGCGCTGTGACCGGAGATAGTGTGTAGATGCGTCAAACTCGGGTAGTCGAAGATCTTGACCTCGCCAGCCTTAGTCGGCGCAAAAACCTCGCGACCGGAATTTGAGAAGGCACAAGCGTATAGCGCATGCTCCCCCTTTTCAAGACGGCGCTCAGGTTCGAGCTCGTACTGCACCGCCGGCGTGCCGTCCATATTGTCGTTGGTCATGCGGCGCACATCAACAGAGTAAACCACACTGTCCTTCCTCCCCGCCAACATCTCACGCCCATTCGGATGCCACGTCAGGAACACCGCATCCCCACCAACCTTACAATCCGCAAGTGCCGTACCCTTCCCACCACTCATAGCCGTGCCCCCAGGTACCCTAACATCCCACAATCTCACACACCCATCATACCCCACACTCCCCAGCACCCCCTCCGTCGTAGGACAGAACGCAACCTTCTCTACCGTATCCCCAGGCACGCCAGTAGTGCCAAAGGCAACGCCGCCCTTAGCGTGCGCATTCTTCAGTTCTGTGCTGCTCTTTGCGTTTGGCCGTTCCGAGTTCCAGACGCGGATGTTCGCTGTTGTGCACGTGGCTATGTGTTGGCCTGTGGGCGACCAAGCCACGGAAGAGATCTTTTGGACGAGGTTACTAGGGCGGACACCGATAGATTCGGAGAAGAGGGTTGGTTTGAGCGGCTTGAGGAGATTTGGGAGATCGTTCTTTTTGGTTGGGCGGGAGCGGAGGGGTGGCGCCATGGTCGTGATAGTGGTGCGAGAGGGTTTGGGAATGCTACCTTTGTAGTAGCATGTTTGTCTTTCGCGAGATCAAAGATACAGTCGCAAGTGTAGGAGGACTCAAAGTTGAGATTCACATGTCAAAACCGAAACGCGCTAGCGAGCTTGGACCAGTGAAGCCCGAACCCGAATTCCATCACGCTTCTCCTACTCTCATCATGCAACAACAATTACCCGAATGACCGAGTGAAACGCCGAATGCGATCACAAGAGGCCGGAAGATGCTTCTCAAACTCAAGGAGGTGGTCATCGACCAAGCGATCTGAATGTTTGCCAGCAGCTGTGTGCATAGACTTGGGGCGCCTGCGATTGTCTGTCGTTCACAAAAGACAGGAATGTCCTCACCACACAAAAATAATCCACGTACGTACACCGAAGTTGTGTGCATACGATCCGAGAAGAGTAGGTACGAAGGAGAAACGCCTTCTCCGCACATATCTTGCGGCTAAATGCAACATGGCGGGATATGACGGCCAATGAGCCTCCAACACAACGCCGATGTCGCTCGTCATGCATTGAAGAGCTATAAACATATATGTCAAGACTACTACCTAGTTGATGAAAGTATGCGATCCATCATCAGACTCTAATACTCCAGCTATCGGTCGATTAACATACAGCCTTGTTCAAGACTGCATCCTTGAAACCTCTCCTCTCGAAACCATGTCACCAGTAGCCATCCCAGGCAAACATGAATACTCGATCGCCTGCATGCCAGCCGACGGCATAGGCCCCGAAGTCATAGGCGCCGGCGTCGAAGTTCTGAAGACCCTGAGCGCAGCTTCCGGCCAGTTCAAACTACACTTCGAAGACTACGACTGGAGTTCAGATACTTACAAGAAACTCGGCAAATACATTCCCGACGGGGGCTTGGAAAGCCTCAAGAAACATGATGCCATCCTGTTCGGAGCTGTAGGAGCCCCAGACGTCCCGGACCACCTATCGCTTTGGGGATTGAGATTAGCGATATGTCAGCCTTTTCAGCAGTATGCTAATGTGCGACCCACGAGAATCTTAGCTGGAACCGAGTCTCCATTACGGAAGGCCAAGACAGGGGATCTGGACTGGGTCATCGTCCGCGAAAACAGCGAAGGCGAATATGCGGGTCAAGGAGGGCGGTCACATCGGGGTACGGCTTGGGAGACTGCTACCGAGGTCTCGATCTTCACACGACATTGTGTGGAGAGACTAATCAGGTTTGCCTTTGAAATTGCGGAGGGGAGGGAGAAGAAGCACTTGACGGTTGTGACGAAGAGTAATGCGCAGAGGAATGGGATGGTGATGTGGGATGAGATTGCCGCGGAAGTGGCGAAAGATTTCCCGGGAGTGAAGATGGATAAGATGTTGGTTGATGCTATGACTTGTCGGATGGTGCTGCAGCCTAATTCTCTTGACACTATTGTTGCCACTAACCTTGTAAGTACCAAGTCCTTCCCACTCTGGTCGGCAAATTGTGAACTAACGATTCCAAAACAGCACGCAGACATCCTCTCCGACCTAGCAGCAGCACTCGCCGGCTCCATCGGCATAGCACCTACCTCCAACCTTGACCCAACCCGACAGAATCCGAGCATGTTCGAGCCCATCCACGGCTCAGCTTTCGACATCACTGGCAAAGGCGTCGCCAACCCGGTCGGGACTTTCTGGACAGCGGCGGAGATGATGCGGTGGCTTGGTGAGGAGCAAGCAGCTGACCGGTTAATGGATTGCATTGAGAAGGTCTGCGGAAAGGGCATACTCACCCGGGATCTGGGAGGGACGGCGGGGACGAAGGAGGTCACGGAGGCGGTTTGCGCGGAGATTAGGGAGAGTTACAGTGGGAAGGGTGGTTCGTAGTAGGGTTGCGCCTGTCGTGTATGAGTACATCCGTCCTTGTGTGTTTGTGTTTTCCGATGCAATGCCTTCGCTGCTGAAGGGGCACATACTATCGGTTGGCTGCATGTAAATCTCATGCCAGCACCCGCTAGTATGTATCACTCACCCAACCAGTGACCAGCCTGTCTGTGATCAGAGTTGGACTGCAGGCCATTGTATTTCCGTACCAGCGGGTGTCTGCAATGTGATACAGATAGCCGCTAGCCTACCTTGAGGTTGCCCAGTCCATTTTGACTCCGATGGTGAACAGCATACCAAGGTCTTGATGAAGTAGATCGACGTCCTATGTGACCATGATCAAGCATCCGTCGTCGAATGAGTGGTGCAGCAAGTGCATGTTGTCGTAGCCTGAGCCGTGAACGAGAACGAGAACGAGAACGAGAACGAGAACGAGAACGAGAACGAGAACGAGAACGAGAACGAGAACGAGAACGTTGCTTACTTATTGGCTGGTGTGCCGTATGCCCGCAGCGCTGCGCCTCATCCTTGAGTCAAGGCTGCCGCATTATTGCACTTGGATTCATGCCGCATGGCGTTCCCTCTTTACTCCGTGTTGGACAACAAAGCGACTGCTGCTGTTGTGCTTTATATATTGTCACTGAGGAACCTTCGTGAATACCGAGAGACGGCTTTGACCTGCATCTCCATCGTCGACCGCCCGATACAAGGATCATGGTGAGGCACAAACGCGACCAAAGCATCCCAGCATCACAACCATATGGGACCTTCGCTGGTCGATGTACCACCGCAGGAGACGAGGAAGCCCAGAATGACCGCGCCAAGATATCCGACGAGGTAGTCGGTAGACTGGTCGACGTTGCAGCCCATGGCACCCGTGTTGCAATACGCTCAAGCCAACTCAACGAGAAGACCGAATCCAAAGGTGGTCAAGCACTATTGCAGACGAGGAGAATGGTTCTCTTTATCCCCGCCTTCATCGTCATTGGCCTGCTTCTGTATTACCTTTGGCGGCTCTCTCTGCACTTCTTCGACGACCTCTTCGTGGCGAGGGAATGTAGAGGTGGCCATGCTGGGTGGCCATGTCAAGAAGAATGGGTGGCAAGGGAATGTAGGGGTTTCAGTGCTGGGTGGCCATGTCAAGAAGCATGGTCAAAAAACATGGGTAAGTGTTGGAGCGAGCAGTGTGTGTATAACTGTCACAATCAAACAGGAGATGGGTATGGTGACGGGTTGACATCCTTTTGTCGGCCATGCAACGGGACTGGTATCCCGGAGTTTACTGACCGGATGAGGTATGTGAACGGGACGTGGACATGTCCCGGAGTGTAATGACAGCATGGGATGTTTAGTTTGAACAGCGGTTCGTTGGATAGGAGTGTGGCGCTTTCGATTCGCCCTTTGCCTGCAGGGCTTTGCGGCGATGAGTTCGAGTCACTTCGGCAGTATCCACCCTCCTTCTGTACAGTCGTCCAAGCTGCCCAGCGGCGACTCGATACGCTCAATCAACCAACCTGACTGCACGCCATCCCTACTCTGGCGCCCCAGCTTCACTACATCCAACGCCTTGTATAAACCACTATGAAAGGAGTATTGCAGACAAGTGCTCCTGCCTTGACAGAAATCCCTACAGCCCCTCAGATCAGCCGTCCAGGTCCTTACTTCGCACTCGGAGATATTGTCCCAGTCCGCTCGTCCCTGTGCGAGCTGAGGCAAGGTCATTCGCTTGAAGACATCACTATGCTTTATCGGCCGAATGTCGTGGTTCGTGGTACTATTCGCTGCCCAGTCTTGCTCTAGATGCCATAGTGAGCCGAGCGTGGGTGGCTGCAGATGGTGGTAGGAAACCGCTGGGTAACAGCACAATCGCCGACCCTTGTCGACTACTGTGAAGTCCATCGTTTCTGGGTCGCCACCCTGTATCGTTGGGTAGGCCCACGTAAGCTCAACTCCAACTTCTTTCAAGGCCATGGCAAAGACCGTGTCCCCATATCAACGATCAGCAACACGTCTGTCCCAGCGAGCTTGCCGTCGTCGGTATAGCTTTGCCACAGCGTGCAAGGCTGGGTTGGAGAGCACGTACCCGGATCCACCCTGGGCAAAGACGAGGCGTATTATTCCGACAGGAGATACAAGTTACAGTCGCTTCGTATAATCCAGTTGGTCCAAGCACGCGAGAAGGTTCGACCAGAAGATGTACGTATCAGCATCCGTGAAGACGTACCATTCCGCATGCGGGTTGTGTTCCAGAGCCTGCACGATCATGGGAAGGTTCTTGAACTTATCTAGCCGCCGGCCTGGGTTCTGCGATCTGTCGGCATTACCGAATCGGTCGATAGGGTAATCGCTCTCGTCGAAGTCCAGCTCGGAGGGATCTAGCGAGGCTCGTCCACTTTCGTTGAGCTTGCGCCACAGTGCGAAATCGTCGTTCGAGCGAATGCTCTCTGTGATGTCCGAGAGGGCGTCATATATCTGATAGTCGTCGATTGTCTCTGCAAAGTCTGAGAAAATGAGGTAATGCGGCGTGCATCTCAATGTTGTGTTGAAATGCACTGGCAGCTTCTGCAGCGCTTCCGTGGCTCCGGTCTTGATCCCGTAGACGACGTCTTCAGCTCCTTCGAGGTGAGCGCACGCTATTCCCTTTGCTGCGTCTTGTTCCAGAGGAGCTTCACCAGTGACCCTGTGCTCTGGGTTCTCGGTTCCTCTCCAACGGTATAATCGCGATTCCGTTGGCGTCTGTAAGTTGTATAAGACGAACATGGAAGCGACCACGAAAATCGATATTACCAGCCCGGACAGTCTCCGACGATGGGCGCGGGAGGCCTTGAAGCTGATCATGATCATAGAGCAAGCTGTCAGTCTCGATCAATTCGCATTATATCGCATATAAGGGTAAGGGTGAAAATGAGGAAGCGGAGGGAACAGAGGCGGTCTGTATGCAAGCGCCACGCCGAGTGGCAGCTGAGTGCGGCGAGATTGCACAGGGCTGCGACAAGTGGCACATCACTGCGGCGAGTGTCCGGGACAGGAGTCTGTGTTCTTCCCAGCGGCTCCATTGCATGTGGGACATGTGGCCCATCACAGTTCCGGATATGACAAGCTGGCAGGCGAACAAGCTGCGTGTGGTGGGTCACGCTTGTTCTATCTCTTGAGATGTATAGGCGGTAGCGGTGTTCCGTGGCTTCTCGTCTAAGGTTGCCAAGATATTCAATGACCAGCCTTTGACTCCTTCCATCGGATGAAGCGAACAGGTCAAGTCGCGGTGATCAATGCACGCTTCTTAGCGCGTCTTCGCCCAACACGTGACGATACGTCGTACATTTACACTGTCAATCGCTACACATCCCATCTACACATACCAGTATGCATGATGCAAGCAAGCCAAAGCCCGCCGCGCCAGCGCCGAAGCGAGCGCTCCCGCTTTTCCAAACAAACAACCACGCTCTGAAATGCAGCAATAGAAAGCAAAGGCGCCATAGCAATAGCAATAGCACCCGGTGAACGATCTGAGGGTATCAAGTAGCAGAAGCCGAAACCTAGTCGTGGTGCAAGCACACAGTCGATGGGTGTCAGCGAAGTCCAATCACACTCTGCACACCAGTAAGCAATGGCATCCCTTTCTTCAGTCCTCGGGGTATACGCACCATCTCCAGTGTCCAAACCCTCCGGATCCAGACCTTCAGCTTGCCCTCCACGCCTTCGACGTTGTCGAGCTCGACGCCCTCCCACCAACATCTCCGCGCTGGCTTGCGCCAGAAGAGCAGGAGCTTTTGCGCCATGCCGACTGCGTTGCTGTTGGCGGCTTCCCCACGGATGTCCGTTCGGAGGCGGGCGAGAGCTATGGAGCAGATGACAGCTTTGTTGGGCTCGGCGGCACGGTGGCCCCATATGTCTGTGTGATCGAAGCCGCTAGAAGTGAGTCAGCATCACCTATTCATAATCACGGGAAGTAGATGGATGAGCTAGATTACCCTGCAGTGAGCATCTCGATGAGATGTTGCTCAGTCGTCCCAGGCTCTTCGCTCTTGCGCAGGCCGGAAAAGATACCGTCTTGCCTGAGTAGTGCCTTGCCAGCCGCACGCTTGACTTCAATCATTTCCGTCTGCTCGATGTCTTTGCGTGGCGGTATCGCGTAGAAGTCCAGATCCTCTCTAAGCACAATGATACCTGCGCGATCTTGAAGCATATCGCGTGCATTGCCCGGCATAGGCTCAATGGGCATCGTGTTCGGGCTCAACGGATCTTGACTTGCTGCTTGCTCGTCTGCGGTCGATTGCGGGATCGTCTGCGCCACATGCCGGAAGAACTCAAGCATGTATTGCAGAGATGTCGGGTCGTACTGTGAACGATAGATAATGTCAGATAAGTATACATCTTGGTTGCGCATGACTCTCGCAATGTCTTGCAAAGAAACGGTAGGTGTCTTGGACACCTGCGTGACGACACGGGGTTGTTGGTTGTTGCTTACGTCGACTGGGTAGACATCGCCTTCATGATAGCTGTTCATGTGGCCGTCTGGTAGGAGGCCATTCGGGAAAAGTGAGAGAAGGACGAACTCCGGGAGGGTGAGGAGCTCATCTCGGGAGAGAGTGAAGCGTGTGCCGCTGTGAATGTTAGCAATGTCTCGTGTACGCGAAGTTGCTAAGTATGTACCGTAGCTCAAGTGTGATGTTTTCGTCGGATCCTGCCCACAATTAGCCATTGCGTCTCTGCATGAAGTATATGCTATCTACGTACCTCCAAGCGCTGTGTTGATGGGTGCTGGCCCTCCTTGTGACACCTGCGTGATAAGGCTCGTTGCACCTCCCGCTGCCGCCATTACGTATGTGAAGCCGTCGAGCGGGCTGGAGCCTTCAGTGTATGGAGGCGGCGGTTCTCCGTCGTCTAAGTCCTTGCTCGGATCTTTTGTGTCTCGCGGAAGCGCAGCCTTAGTCTCAGCTACAACACTTGACGCAGATGCGGTCTCAAATGTCTCTTCGAACGACGGCGCGGGTCCGCTTGGCGCGAGCGCAGTAAGATTCTCAGGGACGCCGCTTTCAGTGACAAGAGCGTGGTATGGGTCGGCGGGCGAGGGCGCAGGGAAGTAGCGCGGAGGGTAATTGTGTGAGGAGAAAGGCGGAGGAGACTCAGCCGAAGCCGATGAGGGTTCGTCTGCGCGCTGCACGAGGTTGAAGTGGCTGTCTAAGCTGGTCTTGCCGGGGACAGTGTCGTGCGCGTGGGCGCGGAGAGAAGGGGTGGTGTGAACTGAGGAGCCGTCTGAATCCACGGTGAGGGTTGCCGTGGTGTCGCGCGGGAAGGCAGGTGCTCGGGAAGATGCGCGCTTCACATGAGAGCAGTGCTTGGTATGTTGGCGACTGCAACGGTGTATGTGCTGGCAGGTGCTGTGCTGTATCGAGGATGTTATGATCGGGCGGTGACCTTTGCGAGATTGTGTTCATTGGGTGAGGCTCGAGGTCGATTAGCTCAAGGTTAGGGAGTTCGGAGCGGGCCAGAGCACGAGCCGCGTGAGGCTCAAAGCACGGGATGAACCATTCTCTACGCGACACCAACCTCTCTCCTTCCGGGATGGCGGACTCTTCACTTTGTACACTTCGACGCAGTTCGCAAAGACATCACATGCAGTCGTTGGGCACTTTGATGACGAGAGGTCACACACACATCCATCAGAACAGCCATCCTCGACCATTTGTTGATACATATTACAAGAGCACAGTACGAATAGAGCGCCACCACGACTATTAAAGTATGGCTTGTGTTGATGGAACACAAGCAATGAGCCACGGGAAACAAGCTAAGGTACGCATGCTTCATCTCATCGTAGTTACCCTGTCCAGCCCACGATAGCACCCCGTCTGCGAGCTGAGCACGCCTCCTCGCTCGAACGGTCGCAGACTCTGCTCCGTCTGAACAACCTGTCTATTTTTGCAGTCTTGAGTAGGTCAAGGGCCTCCTTGATCACTGTTCGGCGATGTCTTGTTGTGGCGATACCTCAAGCGCCCTTCTCGCGGCCCCCAGAGACCTCCACTACTCAAGCGTCCTTCTTGCGCTCGATGAATGTCTCCCCGTCCCAGCCGAACCACTTCTTCAACCGCTTACCCATCGCTTGCAGCACGACCGGGTCGATCCCATGCTCCGGGTGTGGTTTGTGGAACACTATAGTCCCTCCGTCACCGTGGGATGACGGCACCGCAAAGCGCACGCAGGAGCCACCGGTATGCTTGGCGGAGCAGCCGGCGTCTGCCATGGCCTTTGCGAAATCCTGCCACTTCACCACCATGTGCTCGCCGTAGTCGTACATCCCAGCGAAGACAGCTAGTGACGCAGTGCTGACTCCAATGCTTCCGTTGCGCACCTTTTCCAGCGCATCCCCACCATCCGTGATGCCGACCGTCGATGGGATACCTCCAGGCAATGTTTGGATGCCAATTTCGGCATTGAGATTACAGTCTGGGTCTTCCGCAGGCTTATGTATCGACAACCGATCAGCAGGGCGAGTCTTCACCTTGGTTTTCTCCACTCCCTCAGTCACGTTCGCTTTCTCCTGAAGCGCATCGACTCGTAGCTCGCTGGAGTCCGACGCAGACATCTGAGTTTCGGCCATCTTCTCCGCGAGCTTCAGGGCTTCGGCAGTCTCAGCAGCCTCCGCAGCGTCTACCATGGCCGCCTCCGCCGCCAATTCCGCTTTGTAGCCTTCATCTTGATAAGCAGACAGCAGCACACTGTCTTCCTGCTTGTCCGTGGGTGCAAAGCCAATGCCGGTAATTTCACGCTCGCGGACGTTGCGAGCGTAGGCCCAGAAGGCCTCCAGGCGCTTGCGAACATCCGTAGCCTTGTTGAGCCATGACTGGGATCGCTTACCGTTCGGCATCGGTTCTTTGTAGAAGCATTGAAGCAGACTCGACAACTTTTTGGATTCACCGTCCGTGAGGTTACCCGGTGTGCACTTCCAGAGCCTCCAGGTACGGCGTTGCTTCTCTTCGTCGGTGGCATTGTTGTACGTGAAGTACGAGCCCGAATGCTGCGGACGTTGCGAGCGTAAGCCGATGAACACCTCGGCGTACGTACTCATGCGTGCCAGATGGTCGTACAGCGTCTGGTCCAGACGTGCACGCTCCTTGGCACTGGCATGGGCCAGATGGTCGTCGATGAAGGCCATCATGAAGGGCACATTGAACGCATTGATATCCTCTGGGTTTTGATGAAGGTTGGACAACATGTACAACAACGGTTCGGATCTGAAGTAGGACTCATTCACCACCGCTTCACTGCCTCGTGCGTCGCCGATGTAGCGGAGCCTGCTGCCGACCTCACCTTTTGGCGCCTTGATGTACTCAAAGTTGCGATGGAATCCTGGACTAGCTCGGAGTACCTTCTCAAGATGCTCGCGCTCGGCCTGATACAGATTGATGGCAAGGAACTCCAGCGCCATGGCCGCTCTTGAGTATTTGCTGGGAAGCGGCGAGCCGACGTTGATTTGATCTCGGAAGCGCTGGTAGACATTCGCCACATTCTTGCACTCGTCCACCAGGCTGCGCAGACGGCGGACGTGGGTGATGGGGTATATCATGACATCTGTGACCAAGAACTTCCACACCTTCTCGACAGACATCTGCGCATAATGCTCTCCTCTCTTCTGCTGAGCCAGCAATCTCTGAAAGTAGGCAGGGTCGGTCTGGAGAAGGTAGAGGTGGTCTTCGGCGGCGGCAAGCTGTGATTGTGCTGCTTCCAGAACTGCGAATGGGTCGAAAGTGGGCGGCGCAGAGAACGGCTGGTTGACGAGAGATGACCATTGCTCAACTTGACCGCAGGCTTTGAAGCCGTCGGTAGTAAGCGCGATCCACTCCGAGTTTCCAGTCTCGCCGGTGGCTGATGGCGCGACGATATCGATGATCTTGCGGAGAAAGCTCATGAGAACATGCTGAGCCTCCAGAACCAGGACAGCACGAGGATACCCGATGCAGTTCCAGCGGTGGCACTGAGCACGATCCCACAGCATCAGCTCACCATAGCGAGGCCCGTACATGATGACGCATTCCTTGTTGTACTGGCGACTGAGACCGCCTCCGTTATCGGCGCCATGCTTCATCTGAGCGACGTCGAACATCACCCAGTCTTCCGGCTTGAAGGTTGAGCGGTGATGAAGGAGGCTCAGCAGCTTCATCGGGTCCTCCTTGAGCGTTTCGACATTCAGGTATGGGAGCAGTAGTGAGTGCTTCGTTTGTTCGTTCTTCCGCATGACTTGCTCAATGGCCTGCTTATCTCCCGCCTGGACCTTCGCCACCACATCTTCTTTCACTGCGTCATACCCAAACATCGCTCGTATCTCCGGCCACTTCTGAGGTTAGAGATTCGGCTCTGCCTCTAGGATGAGCGCCTCCCGCTTCTTCTCCCCAATCTTGCTCCACTTCGCAAGCAATGCATCGCCGTACTGGGCGAGTTTGCCAGCGATATATTGACGATCGCTCTCTGTTCTTGCGGCCAGGTCTGTAGTGGTCCGATTCGCGGCTGCATCACTCATCTGCTGTATCATCTGGGCGGGATTGATACCTGCAGGGACGGGCGCCTGGACGTACTGAGGACGGCATTCCACGCAGTCGCGGTTACAGTTGTCGTTCGGTCCAATCTCCTTGACAGGCATGGCCGCTGTTCGTGCAGGAAGGTTCCGAGGACTATGTTGACACCTTTGGTGGATTGGAGATCTTGATTGGTCCCTTGCCGGAAAGGTTGAAGGGTTCAGGTGGTGCTGAAATGGGGTACTTCCGTGTGTCAGGCAAAGTTAGTAGCGGTGATGTCGAATCTCTCGACGGGACTGGCGCATGTATCTGAATCTAGGGCGAAGACAAAAGGTGCAAATTCGAAGATTCAATACTGTTCCAGAGACGGAAGGTAGAAGGTGAAAGGTGGATGTTCGAAGGTGGAAGTCCGAGAGTTGGTAAAGCGTTCGTTTGTCACATGCTCGAGCTGCAGTAGTGCAAAGCACGGGCCGTCTGTGCGGGCAACAACCAGATTCACCCATTCGCGCAGCAGTCGAGTGAATCTGATAGTTTTCAGTAGTAGTCATGATCCTCTACAATTCACTAAAGGTTCCTCCGGCAACCAACTTTGAGATGTTGTTGGCTGACCTTGTGGCATCTCCGTCCAAACATGAGCCTTTCGAGCAGCGGTAATCTCCAGCGTGTGCTTGACAATGCGTCTCGGTGACCGAGGAAAGTCTGCCGTTTTGCTGCAGTCGGTGTTGATAGTTGTACGTGCTGGATCCCAGCATGACGCTGGCTGCTACATGCTGTTACGGTCAGCGACAGGGCGCTGAAACTCTACTTCGTGATCCAGAGATGCTGCAAGCTGGCTGATAGCTAGGCGCGCCTTTCTCCAGCTCGCCATGGCTGTTAGAAGCCATTATATACTGCGTTGTGATGTGACTACTGTTGCTTGTCAGCTAAGAGTTACAGTCTCTCTGCTTGCTCTGTGGCCCAAACGTTCCCATATCCCGTTGTAATCGCATCCCAGCCTTCCACCCCGTGACCTGCGGATGTTTCACCTCCTATCCTCGTTCAAATAGCACTTTCCTTTCCTCGCTCAACAAACATTTCTCGCTCCCATCCAAACCACTTGCGTAGCCTCTTCCCAAACACCTGCAGCATGATTGGGTCGACAGTAGGATCTGGGTGTGGCCTGTGACAGACGATCGAGCCCTCGGCTCTGCTGAACATGACTGCACTACCGCGGCTCTGGGAGACTGTGAAGCCAGCATCAGCCATCGCAGCCAGAAAGTGCTGCCAGCTCACTCCACCCTTGGAGGCTGGCTCATCCGAGACTGGGTACATCTTCCTGAACATGCTGATATTGTTTGCCTTGACCCTAACACTCATAGCTGGCGTAGCGCAGTCCTCGGTTTCAGGTCCGTCCACCACCGCAGCCTGGGAAGCCACTTGCGGCCGGCTCTTGACCTTGTTCTTCTTTTCCACTGCGGAGAAACGATCATCGCAGGAGATGCTGTGCTGGGTGAAGTAAGTGCTGATGTCCGGTTGCTCTGCAGGTCCCGCAACCCTGTTGCTCTCATGAAGCTCTACCGCAATACGTTCGGCCTCAATTTCATCAAGATATTCTGAGCTGTCCTGAACCCGGAATTGCAGGAGGTCCTCAGTCGCCTCTTCTTGAGACAATCCCGCACCTTCCACAACGGTCTCGCGTACCTCATAGAGGACTTCCCATATCGCGGCAAGCTTTGCACGGGCATCCATCGCCTGCTCGAGCCATTTCCTGTTCCGGACCCCCTTTGGCCATTTGGCGCGATCAAACTCCGCAAGATTGCGACCATTTTCATCCGCCCTGTCGTACTGATGCTTGAGCAAATTCTCCCACAGACGATGATGTTTGAATGCCAATAGCAGCCGTTCAACGACATTGTGACCATCTTTATTCTCGGCGACAGATACACAGGGCCAACTGGTGCGGCAAAAGCGCAAGACGGTCTCGACCGCGGCCATGTCGGAAGTCGTCTGATAGACGTATTGGTCGACCTTATTCTTCTCGGTCCCACTGCTCTTTTCTATAACGTCAAAGAGGAAGTCCAAGATGGTCGCTTCATCCAACATGTCGCAGCTTTTCGTGCTCGATCCCGTCTCCGAAGGTGTATCAAAGGCCTCCGTCAAGTTGACCAGTGCCCAGAATAACGGTTCCTCGGTATAGAGCTTCAGGTCACCATGGTAGTCGAGCACCAATTTGCATTCCGCCTCCACGGCATTTCCATGCGCTTTGTACGTGAAATATTTCACAAAGGCTTTGCTCTGAGTGATCTGTACGTCGACGAGGTGAGTGCAAGTCCGGCCCACGGTAACGGTGAAGGCCTCAAAAACACGCAGCGCCTTAGCATAGGCATCCATCGAGCTCTTTTCGAGCGGACTGCGGTCTTTGCGCTCGTCCAAAGCTCGACATTCCTGCACTGCTACTTTGCAAAGCTCTTCCATGCCTTGCCAAGAATTCACCCTGAGGATAGCCCAATTGAAGACATCGCCCAGTAGAGCCTTCCACACCTTCTCATCGTCGTAGCGTTTTGCGAAAGCCGCACGCTGTCGGTGTCGAAGAATTTGTTGTACGTACGAGCAGTCGGTTTGGAGCAGCCAAAGCTAGTCTTCTGCGTCTTTACGCCGAATTGAAATGAGGTCCAATATCGGAGTCAAGTCAGGACCTGGGCGGAGATAATGGTACAGACTGCCGTGTGACTGCTGGTAGATGTTGGTGGCGGGGGTGCTCGTACCGTCCAGAACCTTGTCCCACCGTTTATTACCACCCTGCCCGGAGCTACCATCAAGAAGCAGCTCGACTACCTTACGCAAAAAGCGATAGAGTACTGCTTGAGCCTCGACAAGAAGGCTGGCTCGCGGGTAGCCGAGCTTGAACGACTTATGGCATGCATCGCTGTCGAACGGTACGAGCTTGCCGTAGTCCCGGGACAAATCGACACAATTGTCATTGAATCGCATGTTGAAGGCCCCAACACGCCACCCGGTATCTAGCTGTCTAGAGTCAGAGAGCAGCCATGCCTGAACGGGCTGTGTCGCGCGGTCACGGATGAGATGCAGAAGGTTCAAACGTTCTTCTAGCAGCGCCTCCACGCTGATTTGAGGCAGAAGCCATGCCGTCTTGTTACCAGCAATGTTGTCGCACCATATAGCGTCTCCGGTGTAGTGTAGATCCAGGTGGGCGTATTTGCCACTCGGGATGTCTGGAAGTGCCTCTTTCAATACCGCCGCCTTCTTCTCCCGTGTCTTGTACTTGTTCTTCCAGCGACCGAGGAGCGCATCGCCGTGCTGCGGAACAGTCTCGTAGAGGTACGCATGACTGGTCTTGATCTCGGAAACGTACGAATCCAGGAGTGCCTGAGCAGCTTCGTCACTGATCTCATCAGCGTAGACGAATGCTTGAATGCGCTTTTGTGATTCGAGGGACCGGTACTGCTCATTCATCGTGAAGCAATCGACATCGCTGCAAGGGCCTGTGAACAGCTCCAGCTCGGAGCCGACAGGTTGCTGCAGGAAGAAAGGCTTCAGGGTTGTCGACCAGCCGTCGTTGAGCGAAGCTTGTAGTTTCTGGATGTTCGAAGTCATGCTGCTCCACTGGATACTGTCGTGCGGCTTGCAAGGCGAGCGTGTTTGGTCGGCACTGTCGTGCAAGATCAGATCGAGCAGTGGAACTAGAAGTCGTATCGGGCCCTGGCGAGTTACAAAGATTTGGTCGAGATGAGTTTGAGGGATGAAGTGATGGATGATGCAGGTACTAATGTACTCTAGCAAACGGAGAAGCACTTTCGAAAAAGACGGCCCGCGCGCCTTGGCAAGCTCCTTTGTCGCATGTGAACGCCAAGATTCCCATGACGTGAGTGAGCGGGACCGCGTGCAAGGCCAGTAGCCGAGAATGTAAAAAAAGTTGGATGGTTCACATGCGGTGGCAAGGCTCGCAAGCGAGAAGACTGCACGTCAGAGAAGCATGGACCGGTCATCCCCTTCGTACATCGCGGGTGCGAACGTCGACGCATTTGCGCGCTCGTGACTACCGCCACCGTCTACTCAGTGCTCGGGTTTCCTGTCAAACATGTTTCGTCTCTCTATCGACAGCTATGCGGAGCAGCGGAAGTCTATGCTTGTCTTTCCGCACAACCACTACCGCTTAGTCCATTCGCGAGCTCCGGCCGTCCGTTGTCACCACATCTTACTTCTCCCTCTCCACAAATACCTCACCATCCCACCCAAACCACTTCCTCAGCCTCCTGCCCATGGTCTGTAGCATGACCGGCGTCACAGTAGCGTCCGGATGGGGCCGGTGAAATACGATCGAGCCCTTGTCCTCGCTGCTGCTAAACGTGACGGCACTCCCCTTGCTCTGCGAGACAGCGAATCCCGCATCAACCATTCCGGCAAGAAAGTGTTGCCAGCTTACTGCGTGCTCCGTAGGGGACTCATTAGGCGATGGGTACATGCGCCTGAACATGCCCATGTTGTTGGCCTTAAGCATAACCCGTCGCGAACACGGCGCTGCCACCGATGGCTTGCCCTGCTCCTCCGACACTACTCCACTTTCCGAAGTCTGCTTGCTGACATTCTCCGGCCGGGTCTTCACCTTCTCCCGCTTGGTCACAATGTCCAGGCAAGTACTCTCAGCAATGTCCAGACGACTCAAATTGACATCCATCTCCGCGGCAACGGGCGGCACCCGAGTGGCACAATCGACCATACGTTGCGTTATCGCTGCCCGCTCTGCTTCCATTTCTGCAACATACTCTGCGCTCTGGTGCGCACGGAAACTGCCCAGATCTTCCTCGATCTGCTTCTCCGACAAACCCGCTTCCGTCATCGCGACCTTCCGCACTGCGGACACGGCTTCCCAAAAGGCAGCAAGTGCGCCTCGAGCCTTTGTCACTTGCTCCAACCAATCGTTGTCTCGGACACCCTTTGGCCAGTCCTGACTGGAGAAGTCCTCTAGTAGACCGGTGATGCTGTCCATGTTGTCACCACAATGCCTGGCCATAGCACGCAGCTTGCGAAACCCTGCTTTGAAACCGACTAACTTGCTTAGACTTCCAACCTCTGAGTCGCCGCTGTGGCGCGGTCGATGTGCTCGTAGGGCCGACAACATCTGGTCGATAGTCTGCAGATCAGAAAGGGTGCCGACGATGCGGTAGTCGATCTTTCCTTTCTCCTTCGAAGAACTGTTGTTGAGGCAGTCGCCAGCCATCTCGACGAGCAGGGTGCCGTCGAATGGGAAGAAGGCATTCTTCGGGATCGCGAAGACTGCGGGCAGCTGGAAGAAGACCCAGAACAGTTTATCATTCTGGTACCACTCGCGGTCTCGGAGGAAATCGTCTTGCTTCGACTTTGGGACCGCGAGGGAGAAGCCGTCATCTTGGACGCTGAACTTGAAGTACTTCTGGTAAGCTGTCGACCCAGCGAGGCGTTTCTCCAAGAGATAGGTGAGATCCTTGCCGAGAATAGCGAGAAAGTGCTCGAAGGCGGGTAAAGCCTCTCTGTATGCTCGTGGTATGTCGCTGGCTGTCTTGTCAGGCCCGAGCTTGTGGGCGTGCGCGCGAAACGCCTCGGCGGCCAACTGGCAGAGCTCCGCAGCGCATTGCCAGTAGTCGTTATTGCGAATTGCATTATAGAAGATGGACTGTAGAGCGTGAGGAAATCGCTCGCTGGCTTTCATCGTTTGCATGAACGCAAGGCCCATTTCAGTGCGCAGCAGGTGTTGGACGTAAGCGGGATCGGTCTGCAGCAACCAAAGGTCGTCTACAGCCGCTCTCCGGCGGGTCTCGATCAGCCTCATGAGCGACTCCACGTCGAGCCTAGGTGATTGCGCGAGTGATGAGGCGGAGTTGCTTGGCTGTCTGCTGCTTGCGCCACTGTCGCCGGCCCCAGTCATGAGCGCATTCCACTTGATACTGGAAGCCTCAGCACCGACTCGATCCGATAGCGCCTCGATCAGTTTTCGCAAGCCGGAGTATAACAACGCCTGCGCTTCCAGTATGAGTCGCGCCCTCGGATAGCCGATTCTGTACCATTGATGGCAGGCGGTGTGCTCATAGTTGACAAGCTTGCCGTATGCTTGGCCGTGCATCACAACACACTTGTTGTTGAACTGGGTCCGTAAAGCGCCCATATCCCAGCCCTGGTCAATGTGCTTGTTGCCGTGCATCACCCAGTGCTCAACATCACCCTGCGTGCGGCCGTGTACCATATACATAATGTTCATTTGGTCCTCCAACAGGCCCTCCACGCTGAGATAAGGCAGCAGCCACACTGCGCGGTTATCTTTGTCCGCGCACCAATCCACCTCGTAGGTGTAGAACATCTCCGGCGTGCTGTGCTTCTGCTCCGGCAGGCTTGGAAACGCTGTGCGAAGAAGCTCCGCTTTCTTCTCCTTCGACTTGTACTTATTTTTCCAGCGCCCGAGAATCGCGTCTCCATGCTGCGATACCTTGGCCCGGAGGAACGCAAGATCGTCCGCAATGCTGTCTGTGTAGGCTGTGAGGAGCTGCTGAGCTTCAGCGTCTTCTGTAGCGTTGGCGTACACGAAGAGATTGTTGGCGGATTCTTTCTGCTTCTCGATCGTTCGATATTGGGTGGCACAGTGAGGGCAGTCCTGGAAGTTCTGGAGCATGGATTTTTTGAATTGCGCTGAGACAGGGGCAGCGTCAAGCGATTGGAGGACTTCCGGCAGCTTGCTGCAGCGCGGGCCCTCGAAGTACTCCATTTCAGAAGGACAGCGCTTTTGTAAGATGAGGTACGGCATATGAGCGTTATTGCCGTCGTGAAGCCAGGCGCGCAGCTTGCTGATGTTGGAAGCCATGGCTGGTGTGTGGTCGTTGTTCGCTGTGCGAAGGTGCGATCCGATGTCAGGTTGATGAATGGTGCGCGATGAGATAGGTGTCGTGTCCAAACAGAGAAAATCAAGAAGTTTCGGCGGGCGTCCGTGCCCTTCAGAGGTCAAATTTTGCAGCATGTGAAAGCCAAGACTCGCAGCACGAGAGTGGTCGGTACCCGGTCCTGGCAAAGTGGGACCTCAGGGTGCGAGGAGTGACTGAACTGCGCGGCGGAAGTTTTGCGTGGGTGCTCGTCGGCAAATACGCGGCAGTGCGGCGCGAGGTGGAAAGTGGGAGCCTGCAGCATGTCAAAGCCAAGACTCACTGCACGAGAGCGGCCGGCAGCCGCTCCGGGTAAGGTGGGACATGCTTTCATCAATCTATCCATACCTATGCGCTACAACATCATGCTATGCTTGACCTCTTTACCGTCACTGGTCGTCTTCGCCTCATGCACCGCTTTTGCCCAAAGCAACACCTCAACTCTAGCTCATCTGCGCCAGACACCCACCCTACTTGTCACCAAACACAGCGTACACCCGCCGTTCTCTTCGACCGCGGCGCCGCATTGCATGTCTCTCAGGCCATATACCACCTACGCCAGTCACGTAGTTCAAACCATCTCCCCAATCCTCCCCAACCCCTTCAAACTCCCCAAACTCAACGCAAGCCCCTGACTCCGACTCCGTATCCGCATGAAACCCGTCACCAACCCATTCTCACCCTCCTTCTCCACCGATAAGTTTGCTAGAGCATCTTCGCCTAAAACACACACACAAAGTCAGAAAACAGGCTCATCGGACACAGCCGCATCAATAAGGACACTAGGGAGGGAGGGATCAGTGGGGAAAGGGAGGCGAGTAGATACGTACCAAAGACGCTCCGTGCGTAAAGATTCGCCGAAAGGAACTGACACTCCCCTGACAAGCTCGCCTCGGGAGTGAGACACGACATGTTCGTGACCTTCATCAACCCCCTCAAGAAATCCCTCAAACCACACCCCTCCCTCATCTTAGTATTAATGTTAACCTTATTCTCCCACTCGAATTCGGTCCACATAGTCCGGAATTGCGTTTCTGTGCAAGAGGCCGGTTGAATGTAGTCCATTATGTCAACATGGACATCATTCAAAATCACCACATGCGTATCGGTGCCGGAGGGGGAGTCGTAGATCACGTTCCCGAAAATGACGCCCGTATCCGTGGAGCTGACTTTGATAGTAGCCTGTACGTTCAAAAAGTCCAGACCTCCCAAGTTCTGGGTAATTGGTCTTTCCACCACCTTCAAGTCTCCGAGTGTAGCAAACTCGACGGAGAGGTTCTGCAACGTCTCCCTCGTCTGGTTGACAAGCAGGACATCAAGAATAATATCAAACTGATGCACCTGCACATACGCCTCCGCATACACCGGATCCGAGAACCCAGTCAACTGCACAACCCTCGACAACTTACTCTGCAGATCCTCATTATCCGCTGAGCCCATCGTAGCGTTCTCTAGATCCATATCCACACCCTCCGCTGAGATATCGCCATCGGGGCTGTTTTTCTTGGATAGTTGACGGATGTTGACTACATCGTCGACTTGGATGGCGGTCTTGGCTTTCTGAGCGTCGTCCTTCTCCTTCCGTTTCTTTTCTTCGACTTGCACCATGTCCCTGAAAGCCTTTCGGGTGTCGTCTAAGAAGGCGGTTTCCAGGTCTTTCTTCTTTGAGAATTCGGAGAGGGAGCGGACGCAAGACATGATTCTGTCGACGGAGTCTTCGTCTATGGGAGCTTTCACGAACTGACTCTGTCCGGCGCGGATGATGGAGATCATGATCAACATTGCCTCAGCCCTAAGACTGTTCGTCCTCGCAGCGCCATCGGAAGAGGATGAGATATCGGAGTGTCGCATCACAAGCTTTGTGAGAGTGGAGGAAAGAACGGTTGCCAGATAGTAATCGCCGTCAAGAATGAGCTGTCGAAGCGGAGGTTTCTGCGCGGCTTTCACGGCATCGAGCTTAGCCTTCGCGCTCGCTGTGCTCGTCAGAGCAGATTCCGTAGCGTAAGTGCCGTCTGCCAGTACTTTCCTGGATCCCGTAGGCGCCGCTTTCGCAGCTGTTCCGTTCGCCTGGTCGCCGTTAAGCGTAGGAGGAGCTTCGCCGTCCGGCTGTTCCTCCAAGAGTCTTGCCTCAGATGCGACAATGGGTATCTCACCAAGGGAGGCACGGATCCGTTTCCAAGCTTCCCGTATATCGTTCTCCTCCAAACTGTACTCTCCGATGATCCACAAACTGCCTCTGTAAACCTTGCCTGCTCTGACTTCTCCAAGCGTCTGCACAAGCCTCTCCACGATACTCGACCTCAGCTTGGGGAAGCGCTCCACCACCTCTTTGACAAAGCTGATAACATCAACCGCACTGGCGTTGTTGAAATCCGAGATAAAGTCCATGAGCAGTCCAACAACACTCTGCGCAATCTCCGAGAACTTAATCGCACAAGAATGTATTGAGTGGATAAGCAGGGACCTGTACTCATTGTTCTTCTCGTACGCGCCCTCGTCGACCGTCTTACCTAGCTCTTTCTTGAGAAGCATGACCACTTCTTCGACGTTCTTGGAAGATACCATCTCCATGGCTAGTTCCAAGCTCTTCTGCCTGACGCTCAAGTCAGGGGAGGTGAGGACGCGCAGGATCTCCATGGTAAGGTCGTCCAGGATACCAGGGTTAGCGATCCGAAGCTGGTTCACCTTTTCGAGGACGATGAGTTTGACGTTATTGTCTGATTCCTTGATGGCTAGCTCGATGAACTTCGCTGCTGCGGCCTTGACGGCTACCGGGTTAGATGTCAAGGCCGTGAGGGAGGAGGCAGCCTCGTACACCACCGTACTCTCCTTCGCCTCCAAAAGGTCGAAGATGAGATGCAGATACCTCGCCTTGTTCCCTTGGTTCTGCACCGCATCCTTCCGAATGAACTCCAGCTCCACCAATTGTAGCAGCTCCGAAGCATTGGGGATCCCTTCAAAGACTCCCGAAAGGTACTCCAGCGCTTTCTCGTGCGAGATGGAGAGGAGAGCAGCGAAAGCATTGCGCTTGCAGGTGTTATCACTCTCCCCCTCAAGGAAAGCTTGGATCAACTCCGGTGCATCAGGCATGAGAGCCTCGCTGTGCTGGAAGATGGAGGCAATAGCGAAGACGGCATTCTTCCTCACATAGCTGTGTCGGTGCTCCAGACATGCCCTCGTCGGCGCAAGCAAAGGCTCAATCAACTCTGGTTCCCGCAACTTGCACAGAAACCGCAGAGTATTGCCCCGTATATACTCATTCGCATGCTGCAGATCCATTCTTATCCCATTACACACCAAAATCATCTCTTGCTTCAACTTCCCTTGTGCGTCCAGTTTGGGGCAGATCTCGTAGTAGAGGTATAGCAGCTTCTTGAGCGGTTTCGATTTGGAAGGCATGACGAAGCGTATGATGTGCATGAGTAATTGTGGCATGGGGTCGCCGTTGAGCATTACGGTGAGTATGCGCTTCATCGTTTCGACTTTGCTGTCATCTGTGCCTTTCTCCAGTTGTTGCCGGAGGTCTTGGAGGGAGGGGGTGTCGGCTGTGTTGTCCTGGTGCACCAGGCTGTACGCGGATTCCAGGAAGGTCGCCATGTTGGGCGTTCGTTATGTGGGTGTTCGTGGGCGAGGAGGATGTGGTAGTAGACGCCTCGTAGGCGGAATGTTATTGAGCCAGCTCGCTTGCGGTGTACTCAATGGCTCGCTCTTGCTATGATTGAGTCTGGGTTGAGGTATCGCACGTGTCCTGTCAAACTGATCGGTGTCGAGCTGTAGAGCAGTCTGAGCGGTCGTGAGAGTCGTCAACGTAGCAAGATGTACACAATCGAGCTCATCACCGTTGGAAGTTGTTCACTTCCCCGTGTCAAGAAGGCGGGTCTTGGCATCGTCAAAAGTTCGCGCTAGCAGCCCTACCAGAAACATCCCACTCCGCCATCTCGACTACACTCGAACATCCAAGAACACCAACTCGAAAACGACAACATGGCAGCGACAAGCGAACCTTTCTACGTCCGCTACTAGTAAGCCCGCCAGTCCATCCCTCGACCTTATCTCCAAACTTGTCACATGAACATGCGGCGACGACATGCCCAGCAGCATCCCTCACACCTTTCTTATACCCTTCCACACCCATCTAAAGAGATCGCTATTATCACACATCCCTCGAGCTCATTACTGACTCCCTTCACAGCTCAGGCCACTCCGGCCGCTTCGGCCACGAATTCCTCGAATTCGACTTCCGCGTTGTCGGCGACGGCCGCTCCGCCATCACGCGATATGCGAATAATTCGAATTACCGGAATGACTCGTTGATTCGGAAAGAAAGTACGTCTCTGTCATCACTCACCCACCCACTCACCCATGCCTCTCCAGCCCGAGAAGGTTAGGGGTAGGGATGAGGGGGTCTGCAAGGGAGCGGCAAGATGGAAAGGATGGGATATTGTGTGTGATGCTAACCGATGTGTGTGTGGGTTACAGTGTGTGTGTCCGCCCTCATGGTCCAGGAGATAAAGAAGGTCATCAAGGATAGCGAGATCATGAAGTACACGGCCCCTTTCGCATCCGCCCTCTACTCCTTGCTAATACAGTCTACAGGGAAGACGACACCAAGTGGCCGCAAAAGAACAAGGATGGCCGCCAGGAGCTCGAGATCAGACTCGGGAGCGAACACATCTCCTTCGAGACCGCGAAGATCGGTTCACTCGTCGATGTGAACGAGTCTGAGGACCCAGAGGGTTTGCGGGTGTTCTACTACCTTGTGCAAGATCTTAAGGCATTGGTGTTCTCGTTGATCTCGCTGCATTTCAAGATCAAGCCTATTTGAGATGGCGAAGTAACGTCTAAAGGGAGCACTGGGAGCAAGGACTACGTTGCATGGGGTAAAGTGAAGTACGCTGGACAAGTTCCACCTCCATCAGCGATCACGGATCTAGAGACAGGAACGAGGGCAAGCGAAAGTCGAAGATTGAATTAAGGGAGTCGCCTGGTTCGAGAGATCGTAAGGCCAGGCTCCCAGCTCACATACTCAGACATCAGTGTAAGTTGTCCGCTGACGAGAGGCACATGGGAGGCTTGGAGCTGACATGTCGAGCAGTGAATCAGGGGTTTCGTCGGTCTAGTCTTCTGACTCGACTCCAAGAACTTAATTGTCCGGCTTCACAAGCTCATACGCTCACAACGCTGCTGAATGGGACCTAGGTGCTTTCCGAACGCCTGCGCTATGCTCAAACAATCTCGTGGCCGCCTAAGCCTGCATCGCAACATGCCACGCCTGATCATACGCCTGGTGCGCCATCGCTGAATTTGAGATCACCGACTACCCTCCCCTCCATCCTTCCCAAGAATCCTATCAATCATCCTAACCATATCCTCAATCTTATACGGCTTCGTAAGAACCTGCAAATCACCATTAGCACGTCGTTCCAAAACTTAACAATAGGAGCGCATGGACGACTCACATCATCCATGCCCGAATTTACCATCTCGTCTTGCTGCGCGCCCCTCACATTCGCCGTCACACCCAGTATAGGAACCTTCTCCACCTCGCCCTTCTCCACCAACTTCGTGATTTCCCTGGTGGCGGTATTGCCGTCCATGATCGGCATTTCTTGGTCCATTAGTACGATATCAAACGAGTCTTGAGAGTCGGAGGATGGTTTTGGAGCTGCCTTAACAGCGTCCACGGCTTCGCGCCCGTTATTCGCGGTAGTGACTTTTAGCCCCTTGGCGGTGAGTTTGCGGTTGACGATACGTTGATTTATTACATTGTCTTCGACGAGGAGGACGTGGGTTTTGCGGTCGCCGGTGCGAGCAGCTCGTGAGGGTAATGACTGCTCCTTGGGCTGCTGCTGCGGCTGCTGCGAGTCGGCGCGGTCATGAGACTTGACGTTCTCCTCCGCTTGCAAACTCTCCCTCCGGCCGATGCTGGAACTACTCGCCTTCTGATAGTCGTCCGAATCCGGCTCTTGTACCTTATCCGCGACCTTCTTCGTCTGGCGGTATCGATCATCTTGCTCGCCGTACGAATGCGGCGTACTATCTTCCGCTCTCATTACTGTTGGGCGTTTCAGGCTCTCCGGCATATGCTCCTGGCTCATTTGTTCCGGCGAGGTGTTTCCCAACTCCTTCACTTGCTCGCGCAGATGATCATCAGCCATGGTGTCGTCCTCGGGCCGGCCTTTATAATCTTCTCGCGGATCTGCGCGGCGGACTTTGAAGAAGAAGCCAAAGGTGCTGCCTTCGCCTTCCTTGGCACTGACACCGATCTCGCCGCCGTGCAAATGGCAGATCTTCCTGCTGATGTTGAGACCAAGTCCAGATCCGCCGTAGATCTCTCCAGTCTTTGGTGTCGCTTGCCTGAACCGCTCGAAGAGCTTCTTCTGTCCCTCCTCGGAAATACCAATACCTGTGTCCTTAACGGCAACCAGGATATACAACGGTTCACCGCTGCCCCAGTCACTTGTATTGGTGCGGTCTACGCGGTACGTCGCATCGTCCGTGGCGAAGAAGACAACATTTGGTGGGTAGCTGGTCGGCCGGTCATATGTTGCACCAATACTTACCAGGATGCTCTTCTCCTTCTCGCTCTTGGCCGTGAATTTGATGGAATTGGAGACGAGATTTATGAGCACCTGGCCAATGCGTGCGAGGTCCGCCGTCACCCAGTCGATCTTGAAATCTTCGTAAGAATTGTCGATCCGGAAGCTGAAGTCCATGCCTTGCTTTCGGAACTCGGGTTGGAACATCTTGAGTGCGCTTACTAGTTGTCGGCTTGGCTGGCTAGGCTTTGGCGCGAGGGATAGCATGGAGGCATCCAGTTTGGAGAAGGCGAGGACGTCATCTACAATGTTCTTCTGATGGCTGATGCAGAGGTTGATAGTCTCGATCGCTTCTTTGATGGTGGGGATGTCGACATTCTTCGTGTTCTTGATGGCTTCGTCGATGTCTTCAGAGCAATGCAGTACAGCTGATAGCGGGTTCCGGATTTCATGTGAGATCATATCGATGAAGCGCTCCTGCTGCTCTTTGCGCTCTCGAGCTTCCTTAGCAGCTTTGCGTTCTGATAGCTCCGCGCTCTTCTCAGAGCTTATGTCAACAATACTGCAGATGAAGCCACCGTATTCTCGCAAGCTAACATGTTGGAGGTTCTCGTTCCCGAGCGGTGTCAGGAGGAGTAGCCGCCAAGGGTGCTCCTTGCCTTCAGCACGGAACTCAGTCCGTAGCTGCTTTTGCGAAGTGAAGGCCTCCTGGTATGCATCCATAACTCTGTCGTAGTCGTCCGGATGTATGCTTTGCGGCCATGACTTGAAAGACTTGTCCTCGCCGTGGTGCGTCGTGAGTTGGTAGAAATGCTGGTTGACGAAGACTGCTCGTGCTTGCTGATCCAGAATGGCTAAACCTGACGGTAACATCTCCGCGAATCTGTGGAAGAAAGGATGTTCATCCAGAGGTACATTGTCGGCCACCTTACCGAGCTGGCTGATATCCAAGCTACGTCTTGAGTGGTGCTCATCGTCGGTGTCCATGCCTTCATGTCCGAAGCTAGTGCCTCCATCTCGGTCATTGTCGTCTTGGTTCAGATTCGGTTTTGGTATGAGCTGGGCAAGCAGTCCTGCGGTATCTGTCTCCTGTTTAGGTCCTTGGAACAGCGGACTAATGAGCACGAAGAACCGTTCTTGCTGATCCTGTGCCTCGGACCTGAGTATCGTCGCGCTTGAGATCTTCTGCGGTTTGCCTCCATGCAGCGCAGCTGAGAGTATGCTGAAAGCATCCGCTGTGAGTTCGCCACGCTGGACTTGGCCCTGTTCGCCAATACCTCCAGCCTCCGTCCATTGCTTATTGTGCAAGAGTACCAATTCCTCGCCCCAGAATATGCCGGCCGGGTATGCGAAAGATGAGAGAGTCACCGCAAATGACTGCAGAGATTCTCGCCATTCAGATGGTGGGCCGAGTGCGCTGTCTTTCCAGGCTACTTCATCGCCCGGCAGGCCATGCACAAAGCTCCTGGTTTCGGAACTGGAGCCGGTGGAGGAGCCATGTCGCTCAGTTATCGGGCGTTGCTTCATCTGGTCTTTGCCCTGACTTTCCCTCTTCGCCTGCATTGCACAGAGGTCGTACTTGTGATCCAAATGTGCGACATTCTCATTTTCATCTGGTTGGTCATCCCCGCCTCAGGGATCGCGATCTTGTCTGCTCTTTCTTCGATGCACCGATGCGCTTGATCTAGGATCATAATGATGTCATGCGGCTCTTCCCGGTCACGTGTCGTTCCTTGCAGAGCTTGGAAGCGCTTACCGCTTCCAGCGATCGCATGTTCTTTCTCAACTCTTCCCCATCAACCTACCTTACCTCACCTCCTCCTACGAGCGGCCGATACAATTGCCAGAAGTTCGCACCTCGTCTTGGAGGCCTTTTCGAAAATCTTCAGGACCTCTTATGCCCGTAAAACACCCGCGGATCGGTACAAAACCTCTGGACAGGGGAGGTTCTCCGTTGATGAGCTTCGCCAATGTCCTTTATGAGAATTTCGACTTTAAGACCGCCATATTGCGATCCATGGGCTACAAAGAGCATCCCACGACATTGGCGCTTCATAGACGCATAGTAGCTCTTCGATGTGACCGCGCGAGAAGGTTAAGTGGGCTCAGATGGCTACGAATACACCAACTCCAACCCTGAGCTGTTCGCTGGACTTTGTACATGGGCCCAGCGGTCATGCCTCAGACGTCTCTAATCACCTCATTCTCTTGCGAGGTCAGAATTAGCGACGCATTCTGGTCAGGTGAGTGGTCAATGGCACGTAGAAAGAATCTAGAACATACCTGTTCACGTCCGGCGACACCCGCATACCTCTGCATCCCCTTGCCGACACGAGATGATCAACAAGCGCGCGGCAGCACCCCCCGACCCGGCGCGATGGTATTAGGTTGTCGAGGACACCTTATACTGCCTGTTTCCTTAGCCTTGGTTCTAGCCCTACCTGACACCGCCACATCCTTTCCTCTACCCATTAGCTTGCTGCTTCGTTAGCATGAAGCTCCTCTTGACGCTCTTAAGTGTTATCGCTGCTTCTCCCGTCTTTGCAGTCGCCCCGGAAGTGATCGACAGGATAAACCGAGGGCCTGCCCGACCAGCGGGTGGCGCGAAATATATCAGACCCGCTGTTGACCGGGAGCCGGCGGGTCGAGGTTCTACAGATGACGAAGTGTGGAACAATATCAACAACAGCCCGAGCGAGGCAGGAGTGGATCGCGAGCCAGCCAACCGCAATTCAGCAGACACAGCCCTAGATCTTACAGAGATCGAGAATGCCGCAATCGAAGGTGTCCTCCAGAGTCTCGGTCTCGGGAACTTGGCGAACGGGAACTCCAATCAGGGCTCGAATCAGGGGCCTAAGCAAGGCAAGGCCGCGCCAAAGCAGGGCAAAGAGGCGCCTGGAGAAGGCGAGCAGGAGCCAAAACAAGGCAAGAAGAAGCCAGCGGCGCAACCAAAGAAGAAGCTCGCCAATGCTGCGGCCGCTGCAACAAGCTTCGCCGCAGCGGAGGCACCAGCCCAACGTGCCAATCCTGTCATGAGGCCGGCGGCGGACTCTGGCTCTTGCCCGGCTACAGTAACGGCTACCGTCACTGCACCGGCTCCAACAGTGACAGTAACCTATTACCCACCAACAACCACAACGACTACCACCAGTACTACGAGTACGACAAGAACGACGACTACGACAACTTCTTCAAGCATGTCGATCACAAGCGCACCAACGACTAGCACTGCATATACGACATACAACCCCTATTCGGCATGTACGGGCACAAACGCCGTGTGCCCCTGTGCTTCAGGTTACTCGTGCGTCGAGGTGAATCCTTGCGAATGGGAGTGCATGCCACCTGGGGCTACAGCGACCATTCCACCAATGTTTGCAATGTGAAGCGTTTGACATCCGGGACTCTAGTGTTGCGTGCCATAATGTGAGCGCTGATGCAAGGCGTTGGAAGGCTATGTAGTATGTAGTAGAGAGCATTTCGATCCTGGCGGCTCTCGTCTGCCCGAATGCTTTTCCACTTGCGCTGCAATAAAACTGTGCCCTGGCCAAAGTCCATCCACTTCCACGCAACGTGCTAACGTCAATAAGGACATCCTCGGGCGCTATCAAGCAAAGTCGTCACCCGGAACTCCGTCACCAGAATACAGAGATATCATCCACCGCAGACCGCTTGAAGAAAGCAGTCATCACAGGCTTCCACATGAATGACAATTGAGTTCCATCACAATGATGCCCACAACCTCTACCAATGCGAGCGTCTTTTAGTTGCACCCTTTCAAGCGTTCGAACCCCTACAATTCTTCGCCAGCAGTAGCGACAGTCGAGACTCCACCGCACATGTTCGCTCAAAGTGTCATCCTTCGCCTCGCCAATTCGCTTCCAGCGACTCGTGAATTGGTCCTCACAGTGCGAGGGGTCACTTTCGACCATGGTGAAGCACGCTCGCTCGACGGTACCAGCATTAGAGCTCCGGCTTGTCTCCGTACATGCCCGGAATATCGCTTTCCCACGCACTGGATTCCGAATATCATACGTCGGCATTGCCATCGGGAGGCTTGCTTTGACCATTGGTAGCACCTTCTCGGCGAAGTATTGCTCGACACAGTCGCGCGTTTGGCGATTGACTAGGCGAAGTAAGAGCCACGCGTCCGCATCCTCGCAACAAGGTATGATGCTCAACCAGATCTCGTTCGGCAGGTAAACCATGTTCGTCTTGGTTGCAGCGGGAGAAGAACAGCAGTGTAAGGTACTGTAGGTGAAGTTGAAGTTGAAGTTGGCGGTGAGGGGCATAGTGAGGACATCCGCACGTCTGCTAGTGTCCGCTCTTCACTGACCAATAAGAAGCGTCAATCCTTCGGCCGCAACAATCCAAGCGTCCGCTTCTTGTCGCCTGCTTCACATCGACCTCATCGAACATCGCACCTAAGTCCTTGCAATAAACGTGCGTAGACCGCGAACTGACATGGGCAGCGGCAAGCGTCGCCACCTGTTACTTTGGCCTGACCAATATGTGCGGAAGCCACCTGCTGCACTCGCCCCAACCACCGCGACCACCGCAGGCACGAGGCGCAAAGCTGATGCGGTGGACCTTTGCGAGGATGGTTCCAGCAGAACAAAAATCAATCGCCGGGAACGATGTATCCGAGCATATCGATTGTTCCTTCATGCAACGATAAGCTACCTCTCAACAGCGAAATGACAGACTAGGCGACTATCCAGTATCCACATTCACCATCCAATTCAGAAGTCTGGTCGACCGTCTTGAAGACACTCACAACACCATCGTTCGCAGAATGTATTGCTTCCCGGTGCAGGCGGTTTGAGTTGTTGGTTGTCCTCCTACGATCCAGCCAGCAATCGCCTGAAGTTATTTCGCAGTACATTCTTGTTGGCTCTCTTCTCTGGTCCTTTTGGCTGCATAATAAGATCGACAGCATCTTCCAGAACCTCTGCAACGGTGCTTGGCTTCGGGAATGCATGGATTTCCAGATCGACGAAGTAGATCTTCCGTCCAGCATCAACACGCTCTTCGACGCTTACCCGCACATCGTGATACTCCAGGGCCATCCGTTCGCCTGCTGTTCGTGGTGAGAAAGTGTGCTGCATCTTCTGGAGACTTCCAAGGGACTCTGCCTCGCAAATGTCGAAGCTGACTTCGAATTCGGAGCGGGAGCCTAGCATGAGCACAAAGGTTTCGTCGTCATGGATACGCTTTACAAGAACGGCCGCGGTCAGTGTGTTCGCTACTTTGTTGATCTGGTAGACGAGTGGAACGTCACTCCAACCCTGACGTTGCGCGGTGGGAAAGTGCTTCGAACCGCCAGCATCTGGACTCCTGATGTGTAACTCATTGACCATCCTGTATTCTGCCAGGCCCGGGTGTTCGGCGTACAACGACAGATGGCGAACCTGGAAGAAGTGCTGTGGATACACTGTCTGTACTTGGTATCTCGGGAAATGCTGGCGAACGTAAACTTCCTGCGACTTGCCAAGTTCGGAGATGGACGCTAACTTGTTGCAAGCGACTCGAGCATACTGATTCGTGCCCATGGGAAGGCGTCTGAGGTAGATAGCAAGCCAGTCGCTCCAGCCTCTTCCAGGGACGGGACACCGTAAAGCTGCAATGTACGTTTTGTCGGACTTCATCGTCAAAGGGAACATGGCGTGTAACCCTCTAGCCGTCATCGAAGATGGGTTATACTCTGCCAACTCACTGTATGCGATCGTGGAGCCGGTGTGCTTGAAGTCTTTGGGGCTGTCGGCTAACAGTCCATGGTCGTTAATAGCATCTTCTTGGTCCCCGTCGCTCTTGATCCAGGCAAAGAGTGACTGGTCTTCGCTGGCCCTCAGAATCTCCTCTTGAAGTCTGACGAAAGCTTGCTTCCCACCCTCGCCGTAAAGCATCGACATTTTAACGTCGAATATACCAATGAGGCAATACGCGAGGTCTTCCTCTCGGGTAGTCTCGCGGCTAGCAGCAAAAGACATCCGCTTCGCGACGCTGGCATGCTGCACAGGTAGCGTGCCCGTCAGGTACTCGTCATCGATAGGCGGTGACCTGGAACGTCTTGTCAAGTATCCTGGAAGGCGGCGAGCAGAGGAAGTATGTGCGCTGGGGCAAGGTGGGAAGGTAGAGGTAGCGCGTGAGAGCGAGGAGAACACAGAGACACGAACAAAAACATCATTTTGCAAAAGCGCTACCAAACAAATATCAACAGCGCCAATGCTAGCTCAAGTCACACTAACCATGTCTCCTGCTCTTCGCCTCAAAATCCTCTCGCAGCTTCCGCTTTAATTCTTGCGCAGAGAGCAAGAGTTCAGTGGGCACCTTCTACTTCTCGCAGTGGCACATGCCCTCGAAACCTAAACGAGCAACCTACTCCTCGCCCTCAAGCGGCGCCTCCTCATCGTACTCCTCCTCTCCCTCAGACACGGAGGCCTCCTGGTACTGCTGGTACTCAGACACCAAATCGTTCATGTTGCTCTCCGCCTCCGTGAACTCCATCTCATCCATACCCTCCCCAGTGTACCAATGCAAGAAAGCCTTGCGCCTGAACATAGCCGTGAACTGGTCGCCCACGCGCTTGAACAACTCCTGGATCGCGGTGCTGTTACCCACGAAGGTAGAGCTCATCTTGAGGCCGCGAGGCGGGATGGAGCAGAGGGCGGTCTGGACGTTGTTCGGGATCCATTCGACGAAGTAAGCGGTGTTCTTGTTCTGGACGTTGCGGATTTGGTCCTCGACCTCTTTCATGCTGACTTTGCCGCGGTAGATGGCGGAGCAGGTGAGGTAGCGGCCGTTGCGGAAGTCGGAGGCGGCCATCATGTTCTTCGGGTCGAAGATTTGCTGGGTGAGCTCTGGCACGGTGACGGCGCGGAAGCTGTGTGCGCCACGGCTGGTGAGCGGGGCGAAGCCGACCATGAAGAAGTGGAGACGGGGGAAGGGCACCATGTTGACGGCAAGCTTGCGGAGATCGCTGTTGAGCTGACCTGGGAAGCGCAGGCAGGTGGTGACGCCAGACATGACGGCCGAGACGAGGTGGTTGAGGTCGCCATAGCTGGGGTTGTTGAGCTTGAGTGTGCGCATGCAGATGTCGTAGAGGGCCTCGTTGTCAATGCAGAAGGTCTCGTCGGAGTTCTCGACCAGCTGGTGGACGGAGAGAGTGGCGTTGTAGGGCTCGACGACGGTGTCGGAGACCTTGGGGGACGGCATAACGGAGAAGGTCGCCATCATGCGGTCGGGGAACTCCTCGCGGATCTTGCTGATAAGAAGAGTACCCATGCCGGCACCGGTGCCTCCACCGAGAGAGTGGGTGATCTGGAAGCCCTGAAGGCAGTCACAGCCCTCGGCCTCGCGACGCACAACATCGAGGACCTGGTCGACGAGCTCAGCACCCTCAGTGTAATGACCCTTTGCCCAGTTGTTGCCGGCACCCGACTGGCCGAAGACGAAGTTGTCCGGGCGGAAGAGCTGACCGAATGGGCCGGCGCGGACGGCGTCCATGGTACCAGGCTCCAGGTCGACAAGGACGGCACGCGGAACGTACTTGTTGCCAGAGGCCTAGAACGCGTGTTAGCGCCGAGTCTTGGCGTGCCTTGTATCCACACTCTGGGGACTCCTACCTCGTTGAAGTAGACGTTCATGCGCTCCAGCTGGAGATCGGACGTGCCATTGTACCTGTCCATCATCAGCATCCATCTTCTATCTCGTGTGATGCGTGTTAAACATACACGCCAGAGCCATCCAGGCCGTGCTCGCCGGAGATGGTCTGCCAGAAAGCGGCACCGATTTGGTTACCCTTCACTGTTGTTAATCACATATTCTTATATTCTTCATCTTCCTTCTCTTGGATAACATACGCATTGGCCGGTCTGGAGGTGGACCTGTACACATATCGCACGTTAGCACCGTACACCTGTCGGTTGTTTCTGCATTGTGGACACACAGACGCGGGGCACGCGTGTGGATCAGGGGCTGTTGTTTGTGGGTTTGTACGTACGATTTCACGCATCTTGTCGGTTGTGTCGTGTTCGTGGTACAGGTAGAGGGAGGACTATTGTCGGTGGTTATCGAAAAGCTTGTCGGAGTCGCGTCGTGGTGTCGAGGGCGGATGGAGTTGTTGATGCGGTGAGGCAGCAGCGATCGAATGTTTTGAAGCGGGAGAAACAAGCGAGCGGTGGGCTGCTTGGTCCCTGCGCTAGTGAGAGAACGGGACAAAGTGTGCATAGCCGAGAGGACAGAATTATTGACAGGCGATTCGAGATGCATTTGCGAATGTTCCTCAAGTGAATGCAAACTCACCATCCCATCTCTTCATGGCCTCCATCAGACTGCTAGCTCCTCGTGCGAGCCTGGCTTTCCACTCCAAGCAACTCCAGCACCGTCTTCTCTTCCCCAGCATCCGACATGCTTCAACCACACCTCCCCCCAAGCCCAGGCTCCTCGAGAAACCCGAACGCTTCAACCCGCCCTCACACCCCTCGCGCATACGATCGAAGCCAAAGTACTACGGCCCAGACCTGAGCGTACATGAGCGAAAAGCCCAAAAAGTTCGGCGATATCCTCACATGATGCCGCCTGAAGGAAGCTTCATGCACTGGTTCCTCTCAGACAGGAGTCTACACCTTTATATCACATTGGTATGACCACCATTACCTCACAAGTCTATGCTTGTACTGACATATCACAGGGTATTCTCATCTCCCTAACCCTAGGCATCTGGTACCAAGACTTCATCCACAACACCCCTTACGCCGACCTCTTACCCCCCAACAACCTCATCTTCTCTCACCCCATCACCTTTTTCCAGCGTTGGGCGGAAGTCTATTCCATGCACGTCAGCTATACTACAGCGCAAACGGCGGAGAAGAGGAGACAGAAGATGGAGGATGTGCAGAAGAGGGCCGAATATCGGAAGGCGCATGGCATTGGGCAAGAGGAGGGGGTGCTTGGGGGGTGGACGGCGAAGGGGGATGAGCAGGTTATGGGGCCGGCGTTGCGGGAAGGGGGTAGTGCTGGGGTGTCGGAGCCTGCCGTGGGGGTGGTTGATGCTAGTCCGACTGCGGCGGGTGAAGAAGCTGTACCGGAGGGCATGTACGTGGATTTCGAAGGAAAGCTACAAGTTATGGAGAGGAAGAAGTGGTTTGGCATCTGGTAGGTTCGCTACAAGAAGTTACCACGCCCTGATCGCATCCGATCCTATCAGAAGCCAATGCATCCAGCCTGTACTCATTGGATCTCGAAAGCTACTGCGACATGACTCATTGATCGGCTTGCCGGACTTGCCGTTGATCAGGAGATGCAACACAGCCGGATTTCGATGAGCGGCTTTCGCTGATATCTCTCCTTCGGCCCTGCCGTGCCCCTTACCGCTTCACACTCTGCGAGTAAGTGCCGGTCTACCTGGTTACCGACGATATAACCCAGATGCATCTTCTCTCCCTTGCACTTAGCTGGAACTGCGCCGAACGCCTTGACCAGTGTGAGGAGGATGCTCTCCTTGATGCCGCGATTTTGGCTGGAGAAGTAATCCTTCGAAGTCATGCAGCAGCAGGGACAGATTGACTGGTTCTGGAATGCAATGCCCGAATCTCGGAATCTGTAACGACGCCAGCCGGCAAGCCGGCAAGCCGGACGCTTAGTATTCGGCCATAGTGGAACGGTACTCCACGAAGTAGTACTCTCTTCGCAACCACATCGGGGACAAGGCTTGTGGCAACGTAATCACGTTAGACCTCTGAACAGGATCCTCCGAAACCTTTCACATCTATGATTACGTTGCCATAAGCCTTGTCGCCAATATGGTTGCGAAGAGCACTCTACCCCGTGTAAAACCATATCGGCATGCCCCGTAACAGACGCCAGGCTCACGCAAGGCCGCCTAGTGATCAATCAACATTCCCTGCACGACTCGTCGCCCACTCCCAACAGCAATGCATTTATATATTCCACAATGCAGTCTGCTATGCTCCTTCATTTACCCCAAGGACGGTGTCGCGCCGCTTTCTTCCAATATCGAAGGCAGCGGAGTCTTCTTCAAGGTGGTCTGCCGTCCGTTTCTTACCGCTCTGCGAAGGAATCGGGGGATCCACAGAGATCTGCTGAACGTGGACGTCTGGACCACAGGAAGCAGGTCTTGTCACTATCCGACCGAGCTGAGCAACAAGATCGAAGGTCTGCTGGCCCAAGATTTTCCGCAAAAACTCCCGATTGAAGGTTTCCAGCTCGGCGTGCGCTTGCTGGCATCGCTCCAACCAGGTGTCGTGTAATTGTTTCTGGCGGGGTTGCTTCGTGACCACGAACGTCTTTGGGATGTTGCTACTACGAGTTCCACCTCCACAGCCGTTGGCAATTGGTTCGCAGCTGCAATCACGATCCCGAAGCTTCCCACGCACGTGTTTGCGTCCCGCCTTATCTAGCTCGAAACCGCACACCGTCTCTGTAGCGCTTCGCAAAAAGGTATTGAGGGCCTCACAATGAAGGCATCTGCACTTCACGGCTTCACGAGCCCAATCCTCTACCGCTGACGGTTCCTCGCCAACGAAGTGGTTGAGGTAGTGGATTATGACTGCGCGATAGAGATCCCGTAGCGGACCATTCGTCACTGTGCAACCCCGTATTGCTCGTAAGAGCTGGAATTGGACGTTTACAGGGATCTTGGACTCGGGTATCCCGGTTATGATGCCGTATTTAAGGTGCTCGATGAGGCTGCGGAGATCTACGAGTTTGTGTCCTACGTCCAAGAAGTCTCTTCCAGCGACTAGGAACCTGATGAGCATGGCTAGATTTTCGACAAAGGCGGTGGTGTCGATTCCGTCGAATGTCGTGCCAGATGGAGGCCATGAGCGGGTGAGTGAGCCAAAGACTTGGATGAAGAAGTGTTCCAGAACGTCTTTATCGGAGGGGAACGGTACATGTTGGAGCCAGCTCGCGAGGAAGGCCAGACGGTCTTTGACGCAGCTTGCGGCTGTTTCTAGTTGATCGATATCGCCAAGCGGGATTAGGGTTTCTACGGCACGAGCGACGTAGTTGTCGGAGAGCGTTGAAGGGAACGACGATGACCGGGCCAGCTCGTCCGCTTCGTGGCGCATGCGGGCAGTGAGGAGATTGGCAATGGATCTGGTTTCGGCTTCGAGGATGTCATTACAAGGTGAGGCTCCGCCGGCTCTGCACGTGTTGATGTAAGCTACGAGTAGGTGTAGGAGGCCATTGAGATCGGTCGTTCCGTCGGATCTGAGGTTCTTAAATGGGCCCAAGAGAAAATCTAGGGAGGCTCGTCTTCTGACGAGTATGAGAACCTGTTGTGAGTCAGCGACTATCTAAAAGTTGTAAAGAATGGAAGGGAAACCTCACAGTATCACGATACCAGGATCTATGAGTGTAGCCGTTGTAATCTTCCTGGTCCGGATGTCGGTCCCTCCTGAGTGTACTATCGTCTAGCACATCGCTGTGCTTGATCCCTACATTCGCCACCAAAGGCGACCCATCTACATCGACGATGGACTTCAACACCAACTGAGAATCTTGGTCATTAGCCGACCTCTGCGAGCTTCCGTCTTCTACACCCTCCATTTCCACGTCCTCCCCGTCCACCATGCCTCTATTACCATTACCATGCCCATATTCATGAGCTTCCTTCATCCACCCGCACTCCCCCAACGGGTAAGCAGTAGCATCATACTCACAAACCTCCCGCTCCATCTTGGCGAGATAGACGACAAAATCAAGTCGCTTCGCCAACTCCAGTACAATCCCGACCTTGACTTGATCTGTATGATCCAGCATCCTGGGATTCATGTGGACGTACGCATTTCTGCTGTTCAAGACATGAACGAACTTGTCCCGCTGATTCCATGGTGATGGTTCGTTGATCCAGCGATGGAGGGCCCAGTGCAGGCAGCCAATTGCGCCGTTGGGGTTGTAGTGCGTTTCTGTTGTTGAGGTGGAGAGGTTGGTTAAGGCTTGATGGATTGCGGGCTTGAAGTACATTGTACTGGATCTGTAGTCGACGGTGTAGTTGTGGTTGTTATCTGTTGCTCAAGAAGATGTGGTTATGCATCTGCAAGGTTGAGCCGGGTCGTTCGTTATTCGCAGCGCGAGGTGGAGAACGAGGTAACGAAATGACACAGTCTTAGGGTGTATGAGCGAACGCAATATTATATGGGATCGCCACTTGATCGTATAGATTGGACATTCGTGCGGTGAAGCCTAATGCAGAGCGAACTATCCCAGGTTACTGCCTGTTGCGTGAGGCGCCACTGTGGGGTCCTATATGCAGACGTGCGGCAAAGGCGGGCGACGAGACCATTCTGCTTCCCAATCGAGAGACGACATTACTGTCTTCGCCATGTCGGCGACGCAATGCATTGCGATGACTCGATCAGAAGGAACAGTGGAACGATGATTGTATGGTTGCGAAGCACAGAATTGAATAGTGATCGACAAGGGTATATATATGTACATGGACAGTTGTGTGCGACGCACTCTGGATCTGAGAGAACGAATACTGAACCTATACGCTCATTCCGAGTCGCAAAGGTCAATGGCATCGACCTTCCTCTTTGCAGCCGCGGGAGGATTCGACTCTGCACTGATGGCCTTCCGCTTCACGCCCGCCACAGCAGCTGGAGGATTCAACATCGCCTGCAATGGCTGTCGACCAACGAAGCTCGGTCCCCGACATGGATCAATGGTCACGATCCGCATGTTAACAATGCCATCATACTGCTCACCAAGGAAGTCTTTCAACAGCTTTTGGTCGATCTTCATAAGCTCGGCATGCGCCTCATAACATCGCTTAAGCCAGGCTTGCTGCGCAGCTTTTGGTCGATTGCATTTGCTGACGACCAAAGTATGCGTGCTTCCACGGTGATCGGTCTCATGCTTGCAATCTCGACAGTAGACGCTCAGTTGCTCGTGTAGATGTCCGCGCCGCTTTTTCGCCATCGTGAAGTGGCCGACCTGCTGTTGGCTTGTGAGGAAGGCAATGAGCCCGCGGCAGTCGGAACAGCTGCATCTAACGGCATCGCAGGCCCAGTTCGCGACTGCCGAAGGCTGTAGTTGGACGAAGCGGCGGATGTATTGCTCGAGGATCTTGGTATAAGCTGCCTCCAGCGATGGCCCGAGTGCCCGGTTGCGATGGTCCCGGGCAATGATCTGGATCGATTGTAGGAATGTGAGGAAGATGGTGTCGAAAAGCATCAAGTCTTGCTTCGCTGCTTCACGCGCCAGGCCGACAAGGAGTTGTTCCGCTTTGTCTTGCTTCTCCTCAGCGTCGAAGAGCTCTGTGTCTCGACTGAGGAAGTCCATGAGAGTTGCTAGGTAGTCCGCGCTGTTCTCGAAAACCGGTCTGGGCGCTCTCACCCTGCCAGGGTAGCCAGCGAAGCCGCGTGCACATTCGCTTGGTAGTGGTGTAAGGTCAAAGCAGGTCATCATCATGACGAAGACTTTCACGAAAGTACTGACAGCCTGCGGCTGCTCAGGATGTGTCTGCTTGTCCAGGACACTGTCTTTCAAGCGCACGAGGAAGGCCAGGACGAAGCGCGTGTTCTGCTTGTTACGGTCCACCGCTGGCGTGGCCCTGTGTTTGTCAGCAATGTGGTTCAAGAGTCACTACAAGTCCACTTAGTTCTTACACGTCCTCGAGGGGGTTCATGGCAGATATGCGGTCTGCTACATCTGCAAGAGCGGTGCCATCCTTTTCCGTCACGCTGGTGGCCCGACCGATGGCTATGCGCAGGGTCTGAGTAGCCCATTCGCCGAGTTCGCCCGTGAGAGATCTAATGTCGCCTCCAGACATGGCATCGAGCGCTTGTAACCTATCGCTGATGGAGTACTACCTTGGAATCGCAGCATCAAGCCTGCTTGGGGTCAGCGAACGCTTTAATCGCTGCTCTAGATATACTCACGCAGGCTGGATTTCGGAGAAGGCCACAGAATCCAATGCCTTGGGGAGTTCGCCGAGAACATCGAGAGGCAATTGGCCTGCTGCGCTCTGAATCGCAGCTGTGACATGGGATATGTGACCGAACCGCAGGTTAGTTTGAACGACAGCGCCGATAGTCTTGTCGGTAAACGGTATGCTCTTCCATGGCTCAGTCTTGCGCTTTCCCAAAGCATTGCTGTTGCGAGACGTGACGAAGTGACATATCTTTCTCAGCTCTCCAGCTATCTTGGTGTTGTCACGATTGGCTTCTAACTTTCGCCTCCAAGATTGCAATAGCGGAAGGATGTCTCGGCCGCCACTCCCTCCGATCGGAGTCAACAGAAAGTCCATCGCACAGTCCTTCCTCACCAGCACCACGACCTATTAAAGTAAGTGGATGCTGAACTTGAGGACTCGGCCAAATGCAAGTACTTACAGTATCGCGGTACCAGTAGGTGGCGGACGCACCAGCATTACCTGTGTAGCCCTCGTAGTCCTCATCATCCGGATCACGATCTTCAAATGGATTATCCTGCAATATTTGGTTCTCTTCCAGGTCGACGTCCTGGACTAATTCAACGCCGTTGGTGTCGACTACGCGCTTGAGCGTCAAACTGCGGTCCTCTTCCTCCATGATTCCGTGCATACCGCCGTCGCCGTCGTCTTCATCTTCGTCCTCGTCCTCGTCCTCGTCCTCGTCCTCGTCTTCTTCGTCACCGAAACCATAGTACCGCCGCCGAGAGTTGTAATGATCCGGATAGTCTTCTTCGCAAGAACCAGATACGTAACGTTCCATGCTTGCCAAGTAAAGCACGAAGCCGAGCTCGTCTGCATGGGACTGAAGAGCCCTTACCCGGGTAAGATCTGACGTCTTCAGGTTGTCCAGCGACAAACTTGCGTCGGTGTACTGGTGTTCCAGCATGTAGACGAGCTCGTTCGGCCCACCGCGGGCTAGGGCATTCTGTTCCCAGCTTGCGAGCGCCGAGCGCAGCAACGGGTATTGCTGATCGGCAGTCTCAGGAATCGCTGTGCGGTCTTCTCTCCGCACATGTACCAGATTGTACGTCAATACTAAACGGTGACCCGCAGTTTCTTCCTCGACTTCGTGCGTTACGTTGCTGTACCAGCCGGCGAACGAAGGCTGACACTCTGCGGTCGAGAAGTGCTTGGTTTCGCCATTGTGACTTAGTACGATCTTACCACCTTCGTGCGGTGCATCAAGACAGATGATCAAGGTACCAAACATGCTGGGTACCTTCTCCGTGCTGCATGCTCATCAGCCTGCTTCTCTAATCGCCCTCAGCAGATCCAGTTCGCGTGCTCGGTGTGAGGTTTAAACAACGCGCCCTTCTCATAAAGCAGAAGCTTATACAGCTGGGCGTCAACGCAACGGTCGGCGTCTGTAGTGATGCCCAGCTCTGCGACTACGGCACATATAGCTTCGTTGACCACCTGCTGAAAGTGCGGGTTCTGGATCTTGAATTGGTCCCAGTTTAGCTCCCATGCCCGACGGACTGCCGTGTCCACTATAGTCTCGGTACCCTTGCCAAAAGGAGCTTGATGGCTAGCAGCGATAATCCGGCTGGCATCAACGTCTTTGAGCGGCATGCTGATCGGACCGCATGGGTCTACGACCAGCTGGGGGTCGGTGAAGTTCGAAGCATAGCCGAAAGAAGCAAAAGAGCCTCTGCTCTCAATGTCCGTGAGGGCTTCGCGTATTGCCTTCTTCGTGCGTCCAAGTGCGACTTCGTCGGGGACGCCAGAGGGCGCTTCGTCCAGTGCTATGGGTGGGTTGAAGTTCATTGTCGCGAGACTCGTGCGAGAAGATGTGTCGGGTGATCAAGATTGATAGCAATGTACCAGGAAAGAGCAAATGAGAATGACCCAAAGCATCTACGACACGCGCCGGAGGAGACGCGATGACCTCCTACGCGTCCGCCATACCCCTGCCAATTTCGACAGGGTCCATATCGCGGTGTCACGCTTCATGCTAAGGTAGGCAGCTCGCTCTTCGAATTTGATGTTGCGCAGTCATGCTCCCGTCTTAACACGACTGCCCGAGTGGGACGAGGGAGAAGTATGAGATTGCCTATGGGAGAATGTGGCGAGTGGGATGGCATTCAATACACATTCAATTCTCATTCATATCAGTGGAGCCCGCGACTAGCGCCAGACTCGCATCAGCCAATGAGAGGCGGGCCAGTACTCGGACAGGCAGTATGGGTACAGATCTCCGTGCATATATCTTTGGGAGGAAAAATGAGCGCACTAGTACATGATTACGGTCAGAGAGTAAGGTTTTGGGCAGCTTGTAGTTGTATAGTGCTGGTTTACGGGGCTTCCACATCTCGACGAATTCATCCAGATGCTGGACTATCCATCGACTTTGATGGACAGCCAGACCACAAATGGGGGGTTGAAGAAGTTCGTTATGACCAAGCTGGACATTAGACATCTCCTCCTGGAGCCTACGTTACGTGCTGATGTGCAGAGAATCTGTGGTCAAAAGTTCCCATTCGGCACAAGCGTCAGAACCGATCTGGCTCTTCCTGGTAGGAGGTGTGATCACCGGCCTCCTCACCCTTCCAGAAACTGACAACGATCGCGAGAACACACAGTCTCGCAAGATCTACTAGTTGGTTACGGGATACGATGCGACGTCCAGATCATGGGCCGGCTCCAGATGCATATCTGAAACCATGCCCCAGATCGTGGGCATGTTAGACACCTACGTGCTTGCTCGGGAGGTCCTGGGCTCCAAAGGCTATCTGGATCAGCTCTTGGACTGTTTTGAGATACCGACGGCGCGCAATGCAAGCGGCGGAGCTACCATGCTGCATAGCGCCGGCAACGATGCGCATTAAACTCTGCGTGCAGCGCTCGTGTAACAACACATCCGACATCGCCGTAATGACAGCGGGTCTTCCGCCGAATTTCCCAACGCAAATTGAAGTCGGCTTGATTGCTTGACACAGTCTACCTTCCAAGCAGTCCCGGCGTTGGCTTATCTTTCGAGATGTGCTACTCATCTGGATTGCGACTTCGACTTTGTCGACTTGTTCGACGAACAGGAGTGATGAGCATCCGTGTTCGCCAGATAGGCGCTCACAGGCATGGAGGGTGGGTTCAAACGGGCAGGAGATGGTGTGGTGTCCCATGCATGCTGATGCAGACAGAGTAGGTCGTGGTGGGTGTGGTACGCATGAGGCCTCAACGTTCCGACGACAAAACATTGCCCAGCTTGGCGGTCAGCAGCTCAGCCATCTTTTTGCCACCCTGCACGCTCGGCTCGACCCTGGCGGTGTACTCCTCCTTCGTCTTGCCATCCATAGCTTCATACAATGCACAAGGTACCACCGTAGTCCCTTCAATCTTGATACTGCACGTCGCTTGCTCATACATCTTCTTGATCGCAGCCTTCAACTGCCCTGGGTCTCTGTTATACCCGAGCATCTTTAGCTGCGCGTCTGCCCAGCTAGCTTGTCCAGCGCTCGCCTCCAGAGGGTAGTAAATCATGCAGACAATCACCGCCCGCGGCTTCTGCTTCTCTACCATCCTTGATATGTAGGCTTGCGTCTGATCGCAGAACATCCGCTTGAAGTGACCCAGTGAAGAAGCGGTACCTTTCTCAATCGAGCTTCGAGAAGTGACCCAAGCCAGCTGCATCATGTGCCTCATAGTCCCCGCAGTCGGCAAAAGCGCTATATCATTCGCTCCAACAGACACGACCAACACGTCTTCGGCACGTAAGTTATCGCGAATGAACTCATCATGAGCCATCAAACCCGCATCCCGTTGTCGAAGAAGTGATGCTTCCACCGCCGCATTCAGAGCTGTAGCTTTGCTACCCAGGAAGTGGTTCAACCAGTACGCAATATCAGGCTTAGGCCGAGGAGGCTCAAGGAAGGACTTATAGATCTCGGGTACCGCTTCAGGTAGAGGTTCGCCTCCTGGGCCAGCCGACGGAATCCAAGCCTTGTTGTCCAAAGACGAGTCGCCGGCTAGCCACACCACCGGCTTTCTTGGTCGCTCAGTCCTGATCGCCGCATGAAAGGTTGAGAGCTGGGTCAGTGGATGGCCGGCCCATTCGCCGTAGAAAGGGGAAGGGTTGACTTTCGTGATGTTCGACATTTTTGGGCGTACAATGCGCCGTATCACCGTGTATTCCTTGGTAGGACCTTTGCATTCTTTAACTTTGCCTCGAGGCTGCTGCTGCCTTCTGTCAGGCATGTCGTGACCAATGACAGCAGTTCTTCGTCACTGTGAGGTGTCAAGTTTGCCTGCAGCCTGCCTGAGGCAAGCATACAGCGTGACTTCTGGAAGCGGAAGGGTTAGGGTTTGGGTTGAACATCAATCAACGGGAACGACGCCAGTACCGGCTGTCATAGCAACTGACAATCGCAAAACTGCCTCTGGTGGACTTCTCATTGTTTTGAGTACTTTGATCAAGCGTCTTTGGCTATTGTTAGAGTGGCAGTGGTGGCGTCTTGCGCAATCATGTATCGTTTCGTCGACGCTGGTAGACAGAACAGCGAAAATCCAAAGAGAACGAGCACGCCTCACTCCTCGAGTTGGCGAATTATCAGAAACGAGCGTATAACACGGAGAGACTGAAAGCAAGTGCAGTCGCCACCGTTCCCATCGATTCTGGATCACAATCATCAACGAGAGGTCGCCTGAAGGTGAAAAGATCTCAGAGGAAGGACGGTGGCACATGACAACTCAAGCGCAGCGAATACCTTGGCCGAGCACATTGAGGCCATTGACCTGTCTGGGATATGCCTAGCGGGCAATACAATACTGAACTCTTATGCTGCCATGAGAGAAGAACGTAAAAAGCTGGCGAGCTATACATTTGCCACCTCGTGTCGCGTCCACGCCTCAGTCATCTTCATCATCACTCCCAAAAACAGCCCTAAAAACAGCCTCGCCAGCCTTCTGGCCCTCCAGCGCATCATTCTTCTCAACATCCACCCTCGCAGCCTCCTGCCGTACGGGTTCTGCATCCTCAGACGGACCGCGTCCAGTGTCCGCAGAAGTGAATCCAGGCGTATTCCACTTCGCCTCCCTCATCATGCGATCCAAACTCGCTTGACTAACGACGTCAAGCCTTTTATTCGCGTCCACCGTCCCAGCATCGCCATCAAGAGCAGAGTCGGCTCCGACGTTCGCCGGTGGCTTGACATTGAAACGTTTGCAGAGCAGTCTAGTGGGGTGAAAAGGCTGCCGTGAGCGGGTTAGTGGACCATGCATGCCCATCTTTGCTGCTTTTTCTGCTGGGTCTTCTTCCTTCTCCTGCGCACTTGGGGCAGACTCCGGAGCGTCCGATGCAAGCTTAGGCGCGGACGTTGAAGATGTGAAACGACTCGCCATCAAACCGGATATTGGCTTGAAAACCTCGGCAGCTTGCGCGAATTCTCGAAGCTCCTTTGCCCACTCATCTACCGAGAACGTCTTCGGCCGCTCGGGTAGATTCGACTGTAGCTCGGCGCGCAATTTAAGAAAGTACCGATACCTCGCACGCTTATCCTCATCTTCCGCGTACGGCATCCAGCCCGTGTTACCTCGCTGCAGAGCAGCTGCCGCAGTCTGCTTGTCCAACGCCGGTACAAGATCCCACATCGTACGCCGCGTATCCGACTCGCTGGTCTCAAAGCCAGCAGGTGCGCCTTCTCCAAGCGCTTGCGGCAGGTTCGTCTTACCGCTCGCAGAAGCGAGACGGTCGCGCATAGCTGGTGACAGGAAGTCGAAGACAGACTTGCCCGGCAGCTGTTGCTCGCCAAGTAAAGCCGCGCGAGACTTCGGGTCCATCGTGGAGGCTCTAGCTGCGTCGGCGGTAGATTGGTACACAGAATCTTCGGGCTTGGCCTGCGATGACGCTCGCGAGGGAGTCCAGCCTTCAGGTACGGTAGGAGGCGGATGCTTGTTCTCCTCGGAAATGGTCAACGGCGCAAGTGACAGCACAAAGCCATCAAGCGGCAACCGACCATCGTGGCACTTGCGAAAGCCAGCGGACGTCGCAGTACGCTGGGTCAGCTTCTTGGAAGTGAACGTAGGTTTAGTTACAGTCGGAGTAGCATTGCTTGCGCCGAGTCCACCTTTCTTTTTCTTCTTATCGGCGCCAATGATGCGGTTGTAACTGATCTGTGGACCCATGGCATACGGATCCTCGTCGTCGGAACCAGTGTCGTTGAGTACGCCCATTCCGATGCCAGTTTTCTTAGCCTTCTTCGGCTTGCTCAAGAGCTTGGAACGGCTTGACAAGATCCTGGCATCTCGTTCGTCATCCTGGTCCTCGTCCTGCGCAGCTCCATCCTCCTCTAGCCTGCCTTCTCCCGCGAAGCCCAATCCTTTGCGATCAGTCTTGCGATGGAAGCTGATCATGCGGGTGTTGTCCGGAGCGAAGAGATGCGCATCACCCTTCTCATCGCCCTTCGCTCTCCGCTTCACTTTCGGTCCGACGCCTTGGCCTTGTCGCCAGCCCATGCGCTGAAGTAGCTTGACACCCATCGTCTCGCCCTTAGTCTTGAACAAGTCGGAGAACATGCCTTTGCTGCCTGCCGCGCCATCTCCACTTCCTAGCCCAGCAAAACCGCCTTGTGTCTCCAACTTCTGCGACTCAGCCTGCTCTGCCAAATCTTCCTCATCCATAAAGTCCTCTGCCTTCTGGCCCTGCGGCTTGCCATCTTTCGCACGGTTCGCACGTGACGACACGAACGTCGAAGGCGTCCATCCCTCCTTCGATCCTACGGTGTTGAAGTACCCTGCGCTGAAGCCTCCTGTGAAAGCGCCATGTAATCGCTTCCTTCCGCGCTCATCCGTCACTTCTTGCTGCCACACCGGGGCGTAGCTGCCATCGTCTCTCTCGTCCGGGTCGTAGGCGGGTAGTGGTGTGCCATAGACGGCGAATGGAGCGTGTTGCGGTGGTGCGCCGGCATTGTCGGACTCGAAGGTGGTTCGCGAGCGCTTGTACGACATCTTAGCCTGCGGTTCTTCGACAGCACGCCTGAGATTGTCTGTTTGTGTCAATGAAAGATGTGGGACTTACCTCAGCTTGCTGAGTATCTCATGAGCCGTCGCGGCATTCGTAGATGCTGTAGTGAGGCTCAAAAACACCCTGCGAACTATGTCGATGTGAGACACAGTTCGTGTTGGCTCTTACGCAACTGCCCCATGAAGTTACGGGTCGGCTCTTTGCGAGTCTAACTTTGTTTTGGCCTGTTCCTGTGCTCGCCGTTATCCCACCTGTACCTCTTTGCTGGTGAATGTCTTATAGCACTGTTCTGTATGGGTATAACCTACCTATGTTCTATTGAAAGCTGTATATCTGGACGCTCTTCGTGCGCAAAAGTGCAAGGAGTAGTACGAGGCCCATGTCACACGAATTGGCTTTGACTACCCGGGACCCTTAGACCAGGAGTTACCGCCAACCGCGACGAGATCACCAAAACGCGTGTTCTCCCATCTCAAGAATCAACGAGCCATCAAACATCGCTCTTTTCAACTCAAGACTTCATGTCACGCATCTCCGGCAGGCACAACCCATAACGGCTCCCCAGCTGCCTGCCCAGACTCTTGGGCCTCGCCAGCAGCCCCGCTAACGGTCTTGCGCTGGCCGTTTGGCATCGTCGAAACATCGTCGCAAACCTTAGGTCATCCTGCACCAACACGCCCATTGTACCGGTAGTATCCCAGGAATCAGGATACAGTGCTGGTATACGGCCATACCACTCGATAGCCTGACGCAATGTCAGCGGCAGCGCAGCCGGCGTCACTGCCACGCACCCCGTCGCGCCGTCAGCAGCCGCAAGCTTACAACAGCAACACCGACCGCGACCGACCATTACGCACGCAAAGTACCACCGCCCGCTCAGCCGCGCCATCCTCACCACGTCGCTCGGCATCAGCTTCTCAAGCACCGTCTACTCAAGCGTCCCATGGTCGCACGCCGTCGAACAACCTCCAGAATGTCGCACGAGGGGATTACGAGCAGCAGGACTTAGCAGCACGGCCTTCATCTTCGCGAAGAAGTGAGTCGCAGACTACAAGGACAGAAGCAATGCGACAACCATCGTCGCATGCGCGGACACATTCGCGTTACACAGACCAACCCACGCCCACGCCCACCAGCAATGGCGCACCTTCCGCGGGAGATGGACAAAGCCAAAGCAGGTCAACGACCACGACCAGCGGCAATCTCAGAAGAAGAACGGGCATTGATTGCGAGACCGGCCACTGGGATCTCGGCAAGACCATCGGCGCAGGCAGCATGGGCAAAGTGAAGCTAGCGCGCAACAAAGAGACAGGCGAGCAAGTAGCGGTCAAGATCGTCCCCAGACAGAGCACGGATGGAGAGCACCAGACACAAGCAGAACGCGACCGAGCTGATCGCTCCAAGGAGGTGCGAACAGCCCGCGAGGCAGCCATCGTCACGCTTGTGGACCACCCATACATCTGCGGCATGCGCGACGTAGTACGCACGCACTATCACTGGTACATGCTCTGCGAATACGTCAACGGCGGCCAAATGCTCGACTACATCATCAGCCACGGCCGGCTAAAAGAAAAGCAAGCACGCAAGTTCGGCCGACAGATCGCTAGTGCACTCGATTACTGCCATCGCAATAGCATTGTGCATCGCGACTTGAAGATTGAGAACATACTCATCAGTAAGAATGGCGATATCAAGATCATTGATTTCGGGCTCTCGAATCTGTTCAGTCCAAGGAATCATCTGAAGACCTTTTGCGGGAGTTTGTACTTTGCCGCCCCGGAGCTTCTTCAGGCGAAGCAGTATACGGGCCCGGAGGTGGATGTGTGGAGTTTCGGGATTGTGTTGTATGTTCTGGTGTGCGGCAAGGTGCCGTTTGATGATCAGTCGATGCCGCAGTTGCATGCGAAGATCAAGCGCGGGAATGTTGAGTATCCGCCTTGGCTTACGCCTGGTAAGTCATTCGTGGTCAGCGATGGGCGTGGTACACAAGCTGACTTGAGGTATAGAGTGTCGTGGCCTGATTGCGCGGATGCTGAACACTAACCCCCAGGAGCGAGCGACGTTACACGAGATCATGAATCACCCATGGATGACTAAGGGTTTCAATGGCCCGCCGGATAACTACCTGCCACCTCGAAAGCCAATTCAGCTTCCACTGGACCCAGCTGTGGTCAAGAAGATGGAAGGCTTTGACTTTGGCGAGCAAGACGTAATCGCCTCGCAACTAACGAAGGTCATCGAGTCAGAGGACTATCAGCGAGCAGTACGCAACGCCGAACGACGGAATGCACAGCAAGCGCCTGATCAGGACCGAAAGCGCGGCGTCTTCGAGTCCTTCTATAAGCGGAGGAACTCAACGACTAGTAGGGATACGTTGAACACGCCTTCGACCGAAGCGGTGCAGCTTGGGATTGATCCGATCAACGCTTTCCACCCGTTGATCTCGGTCTACTACTTGGCGCAGGAGAAGCAGGAACGCGAAGCCAGGGAGAAGAACCCTGGCGCGCTTTCGATGCCGCAAGATCCAGGTGAGAAGCCACTGGCGATGCCTGACTTGCCAGCACCTCCTGCAGCGATGACCAACTCGTCAGCATATGAGATGCCGGGTGAGAAGCCGACTGGCGGTAGGAACAGGCCACGGGCGCGCACTCACGGTGAAGATGACGTCCAGGAGGGGATGAAGAACTTGAACGTGAACACGGCGCCTTCGCCGACGAACCCGGCGATAGTAGAGCCGTCTTTCGATCAGCAGCAGGCACCTCCACCAGCACGGAAAGAGAGTACAGCAGTCGGCTTGTTGCGACGGCTAAGCACCAGGAGGTCGAAGGAGCCTCCAGAGCGACTAGCTCGTGGCGAGAGGCCTAGCCATCCTCCACCCTCACTTGCAGTCTTCGCACCTTCAGAGACACCACGGAAGAGCTTTAGCGTGCGTAGGACGCGCGATCGCGATCCCACACCTACTGGCGTCCGGACAGATGCTCCAGCGCAAGCTGAGCCAGGTGCTCTGCTCACTCCTCCGCAATCTGGCGACGCGACATCGAGCGAGAAACAGCCTAAGCATGGTCTTGGCCGGTCTGTCAGTGTTAACTCCAGTGACATCCGGCGACGGTTGACTAGGCGCGGTGTTTCCGAGGGCTCTTCGATGAGGCCACCGATGACTTCCTCGAGCAGTCATGATACGAGGAAGCCGTCGATGGACCAGTCTGGTGCTAGTAGAGATGCTGCATCGGATGTGGAAGGTTCGCGGCCGCAGACTGGTGGGATTGCGAACAGGACGAAGTCGCTTGGGCATACGAGAAAGGAGAGTATGCAGAGACGACGAGGCGAGCGACGGGACATCACGAGGACGTCTAATGTTCCTGAGGAGACCGATCAGGATATGCAAGATGATCTTGATGGCCAGCCAGGCAGTAGCAGCCCCAGTGACTTCAAGCCGGTCTATCTTAAAGGCATGTTCAGCGTGTCTACCACAAGCAGCAAGCCTCTGCAGACCATTCGCCACGACATCATCCGGGTCCTGACGCAGCTGAGCGTGGAGTACACCGAGATCAAAGGCGGCTTCAGATGCCGACACGCCCCTAGCGTCAAGTCGCCTGCCGACGACGCAGGAGCGCAGGCCATGAACCCACCTCAAACCGACACCAGCGGGCACAGGCGCAAGATCTCCTTCAGCGGCTTCACCCGAAACGCCGACCGCGAAGCCTTCCGTGCCCAACAGAAAGAAGAACAACAACCCCCTACCCCCCGCAAATTCCCCCGAGACCAAAGCTACGACAACACAGAAGACGAATCCGACGAGGACCCCACACCTACTCAACAACCTCCAAACTCCTCCCGCGTAGCAGGCGAGACGAGCACGCACGTCCAAACCGACTTGGGAGAAAGCATGGTGCTCAAATTCGAGATTTTCGTGGTGAAGGTGCCGTTGATTGGGTTGCATGGGATTCAGTTCAAGAAGATTGAGGGCGGGACTTGGCAGTATAAGAATATGGCGCAGACTGTACTCAATGACTTAAGGCTCTAGTGGATGCATTGCGCACGGTGGCGTGTTAGGGGTGGTATTTATGGGGGGTATGGATAGCTTATGAGGGAGCATAGCGTAGGGAGTTAATGTGCATGATGCATCGTCGACTTTGTCGACTTCGTCGCTCGCTGGGTAATTACGGACAAGCGGGCAAGCGAGCGGGCTTGTATGAGTCGTTTGAGCGTGTATACGCGGCAAGCCGGCAAGCGGCATAGGTCGTTCGTATGTAGCAGTGTGGTGTAGCGTTTATGGTACGAACGCAAGAGCCTCCAAGGGCAGTTGAAAGAACTCATGGCCGCCTTCGTCTCTCCAGCCTTGCAACAGTCCCACGAGGCTTTCGCGTTGCCTACCGATAGCGGATGGTCTGTTGCTCTCTAAGGGATGGATTCATGGGGGGTATGGTTTACGAGCGAGCATAGCCGGCTTTGCTCAACATTCTCGGTTCTGCCTTTTCACGTCCTGCCAAGTCTCCTGTAAATAGACGTGAGCTGGAATGCGCGGCGGCTGGCAGTGGCCGGCACCGGTGCCATGCTGATGGTGCGCGCGGTCGAAGTTTTCTATCTGTAAGATGAAGAGAACGAAGCGACACAGAAGCGCGAGACATTCTCCTTCTGTTCACGTATATCGTATGGTTCTCACAAAGCCAAAGCTACCACATCGCGCCTGGTCATCCTTCAGTCTCCATACTATGTGCCAAAGCTCGACACCAAGGCGGACGAGAAGGCGCACGAGGCGGGAGACCCTGGTGGACTGTTGTCGCACGGCCGATCATCGAGCAACCCATTTCACCACGACAGGCCTTCTAGTGATTCTGAACCCAGTTCGCTCGCATTGTGTATAATCGAAGGTCTGGCGGCAGGTCGGTTCTGGAAGCGCCGTGGTCGGTGCCGTCCTCTTAAGCTCGACGTTGAAGGAGAAGGTGGAGGAGATGGTGTTCGGATAAGCATTCTTGAAACACTTCGTCGTAGTGTCCTTCGATGAGTAGTGTAGCCGCGCTCGAGCGTGCTGTTGCTGCAGTTGCCCTCGTCGTAGTACCTCTCTCCTTCTCAGTGTTTGCTGCTCTTGCTGTCACGCACGCTGTCTTCCTCGCCGCCGTCCCGACACCCTAGTTGTCTACCAGCTCCTCCCTGTATACCGATTCCACGGGGTTGTCGCGTTGCCTACCGATATCGGACCGTCTGTTGCTGTTCTAAGGGATCTTTTCAGCTTTCTCAACGGCACCGCGTGCGTCGCAGGCTGGTGCACAGTCCCTTGAGTATCTCTCCGGCTCCGGAAAAAGCGAGATGCAAAGCCAGTGAGGTTATGATCTGTTGAGCCTTGCTTGAAACGCAGTGACTACCGAGATAACATCTACACTTTTCGCCACAGGATACAGTTCCTCATCATGCCCTTACGGCCTGCCGCTTTCGCTAGGCCATCTTTGTCTTCAGCTTCAGCACCTACGGCATCTAGCTCGTCTGCGCTCTGTCCTTTTAATCTTGCGAGCTCATCCAGCTCGCCGATCTTCCAACCTCGCATTAAGAGAAGGCAGGCGGCTGCGCTGATGTACATGAAGCCTGTGAACAGCTGCGTACCCAGGTAGCTCCCGGTGCCGTCCACGATCTCTAGGGCAATAGGCTCGCTAAAGGTAGATGGAAGGACAATGACCAGCCACTCCAGGTTCAATGCTGATGCGACATTCTTTAGTCCGACTACTTCGGCCGCCACGGGAGCGACCGTTGCCCAAAACATTCCTGCTACCATCCCGCCGATGATGCTGTAAAAGATCAGGACGCCGTAGCTTTTGGCGAAAATCCATATGACAAGCGAGAACAAACCAGCGAGGAAAGTCATGAGACCAGCCATATTTATGCGCCCGATGCTGTCGGAGAAGTAGCCAATGGGTGGTCTACCCAGCGCTTGTCCCAGGTTGAACAATGCTGAAATGATCGATGCTTGCGAGGCATTGAGTCCGACCGCATTCGCGTAGTTCGCAAGAGAGAAGATCAAGACCACGTATGCGAGCAGGCTGAAGAAGCCATA
>JAKLLW010000049.1:0-69935 GCA_022814695.1 Neocatenulostroma microsporum
GAAATTCCCAACTGGCCGGAATGGGATGCGCAGAATCTGGAGACGATGCATTTCCAGGAGGAAGGTTTGGAGCTTATTAAGGATGATTACAGGAAGGAGGGGATGGATTACATCAATGAAATCAAGGATTCTATCAGAATTTAATATGAGATGATAAGAAGGTAAATATAGGAAATGTAATAGATTGTGTCAACAGTATTCACAGTATGAGTTAGAAACACGAGCAACATTGGCTTCTTCATCGCAAACGGGACTTGCTCCATTTCATTCTCCAAGGCCATAACATGCAATCTTAGCATGCGATATAGTACAACTTCGAAGGGATCCTTTTTCCCTCGGATGAGGAGATGGCGCAGATCGACGCTATCCTGGCAGAGTTCACGCCTGCTGGAAAATGGATGATGAATACAAGCAAAGCTCACCTTCTCCTGGGCCTCTATACACACGTCGCAAAACGAAGATGAGAGTTGACTGTACGGCTGCACTCATGTTTCCACTCATTCTCGTATGCAGAGAAGCCGAAGACGACGGGTTATAGGCCGACGGCGGGGCGAGCATCCGAAGCTTCGGCGGTCAGGCTAAGATCAAGGGTCTAGAGAGGCTGAATGTTTGATAACGAACGCCAGAAAACAGTCAAACTTACGCGCGGCAAAGAACTTGCTCGCTAAGAAGCGACAAACTCGTGCAGAGCCTGCCAAGCTTGACTGTTGAAGATGGAAGCGTGCCTGAGCGACGCCTGAGTCCACGGTATGCTGCTTTCCACCGATGGCTAGTACGTCAGTGCCATAGCTAGGTATAAGCATGCCACGAGAACAAGCGGCTGAGTCGGAAGGTGGCTGTCTGTCACTGGATATGTCTTATGCATGGCGAAGGCTTCGAGGTAAGAGTGTTCGAGGCTGTGGCAGAGGGATAGTAAACAATGGATGCACAGAGCAGGAGAGTCTACGCTCAGCGTGGCAGTTCCGTATTTCGACGGCCAACCATCTCGTCTTTCGTAAGAAGGACTACACCGCTGACTCGAGCGGCTCACGTTTACATGTGGCAACTACCAAGCTGTTTAAGCGATGTCGGTGTCATTATGGTCAACGAGCCATGTCTGTTTCAGGCCAATTCCTAGTGCTACACTGCTACATCATATGTTCTTGTTGCCGCAAGTGGTTTGCTGAATCATTGGCTATCAGCACGAATACAAAGTCGCTGAAATTGCATTCCTGCAAAGAATAAAGGGCGGTCCGTTCCTTAGTAATAGACAGCAAACACCGCGAAGCTATAAAGCTGCCAGTATCAGCCTGGAACAGTCTTGGATTCCGAAACTCACAGCGAGCCATGGACACCGAATCCATCACCTGCTGTGCCGAGCTTCAGGCTCAAACCACCATCGGCCCGAGTGGAACTACCTATTCCACACACCTAGAGTGGGACGAACGCTTCGCAGCCTTCATAGCACATCTTAGAGACGGTAACAAAGACACACAAGACGATACTGTTACCGTCGACGAATGTAGCGTGAACGACACTTCTAGCGTCAACGCCCGCGGGTCGAAGAAGGGCAAAGCTACCAAGAGCAAGAAGGAGGAGCCTCTGTATATTGTCCGACTTGATGCCTACGATGTCAGCAAGCAAAACAAACCGGGGCAGGAGACACGATATTTCCAGGCGTACACGTACGAGATGGCAGAGCCACATCCGAGGTTCAGAGAAGTTAGCATGGATGACGCGACGTTGGAATCGCTAACAGTGAAGGCGAGGAAAAGATCCCAGTGTGCCGGGCATAACAAGCGGTATGAGGTGGACATGATGAGGAAGGGTGGATGGACATGAGGAGGAGGGTTTGATGGAGGCGACGGTGTCCTGGGCGGGCTCGGAAGCCGCGGTATCTGGGCGACAGTTGCGCAGATAGCATGTATGGGGTCAATCTTCGTCTGTTTCGCCTTCTTGTTCCCTTGACATTCGTAGCAAGTCAGCAGCTTGTGCGATCAAATTGCCAACGTTTCGTAAGAGTAAGCATTTGTATCGAATGCTCTTTGCGCCTTTCTAGCGAATCCCAATCGAGCCTTGCATTGAATGCCTCTGCGCTGAGTTCCGGGCACAAAGACGTGTACGGGCTGGCTGTCTGATAAGACGGTGGTGGGGATGAGTCCGCTATTCCGATGGGGAAGCGATGGTGTGGTGTGGATGACGATAGGGCTCCAAATATGCAGGGGATTCGTGTCGCCGCTCTGTAGATATCCGAGACTCACTGAGTCGTTATGTAGAAGAAACGAGATGTCTCCAAGTGTCCCGGCGACTTGAGCGTTTAGTGAGTTTCGTTGTGGTTCGCGTGGACAATAATGGACCATGGACTACACGTTCTCAGTTCTATGAGACTCTAAACAGGGCTCGCACGGCTCAAGCTGGGATACTACCCAGAAGCGCAGATTGTACTAGCCGAAAGCAAAGATCCTGCAACTGATACAACTTCTGAGTGCTAGAGTGTGGGAAGTAGAAGTAGTCCAAACGCTGTAGGGTGAGGCTGAGTTCTGATGGCCCTACCGCCTGGTAGAGCGACTACATGATACGTTAAATGTAGACAACCGCGTCCGTATTGACTGTCAATCGTTGATCGTGAATTCGTCGCAGTACATATGTCTCTGGTCCGTAGATAGACACTGTTACGGAAGTTCTTAATCCAGTTAAAGGAGATGTGAAGTTCCGGGTGGCTCGAGACGGGAGCACCCTCGCCATATCATCTCGCCTGAGGCTTGGAAAGCTCCGACTCTCTGAACATGCCTTTGCGACTCTTGACAAATCGCTCCCTCCTCTTCGCCTTCCAGTTTTTACTCGTCGCCGTACTGCTGTCAGAGTGGCGTCCGCAATATCTCGATGATGGCTTGTCTCTGGCTTCCTGTCTCACTCTCCCTCACCTCTCCGCCGCCATGTCAGCGTCTTTCATATTTCTCCCGCTTGGCTACGTGAGATCCGCCAATGCTACTCCGCGAACATTGCAGCCATTATTGAGCAAGAGGAGCTTGCAGTCGTTGAGCAAAATGCCGTTGCGCCAGTCCAAGCACTACTCGGGCAATGCTCCTACGGGATCTACCTTCACCTACCGGCTAGCTGCAGCAGCGGCCGGGAAGCGTACACCACCTCGACTACCAAAGGCAGGACAGGACTACTGGATGTATGCTTCCACACACGAGAATGTCAAACCCCCATACCTGCGATCGACCAATATGACGATTTTGGGCTTCAGAAACTCACTCATGCAGCCTTGGCACTTCTGGCACTCCTCCTGATGACTATGCTGACTTCATATGCTCTGCGCAAACTCATCATGCTGCCACAGTATACCACACACACACCCGCTCGGGATCCGCACGTTCTCATGTGCCATGCGACCTTTGCTTTACAGGAATCTTTCTACAGTGGGCTGCAGAGCGAACGGCAGATACGGAAGACACTCCTGGGTCTTCTCTCAGAAACATGTCGAGCTATGGTAGGCTGGTGGCGATTGGACTGGCGCACCATCTTGCTCCTGCTGCGAGAGCGATGTACTGGAGACCCAGTCTACTGACCACGTCACTCCCTTGAGGACGGTGGTGTGGCGACTACGCGGGCAAAAGGGCCAGTCTCGATGCCTAAATTTCGAGATCGAAGGAAGTAGGCATGATGGCAGGGCTACTGAGGTTCCTTATGAAGGATGCAAGTGGTTGCATAGAGACCGTGCTCTCGTGAGTAAGGTGCTGCTCACCTTCCCAGCTATGCGCACGCCGGATGCGAAAGTCATTCAAGACCGAGCAGGGAGGAGCTTGAGAGGGAGAGTCGGCAACGGGATGTGCGACAAGGAGGGTGAGAATGTTTCGGTACTGCAGTGAACTTTGAAACATCCCGAATATCTGATTGCCAGGTGGTATCTTGCCTGCTGCCATGGTGCTTCGGTGTTGTACTGGTACCAAGAGACTCGTTGAAAAATGGAGGACACCTTTCAGAAGAATTTCCCATATATTAAGGTTCAGTTGTAAGTGCTTCATCCTTCCATACTCTACACGACGAACTTCACAGATAGCAGAGACCTCACGACTGCTTCAGCACCGACAGTAACTCGCCAGAGATAACGACTCGATTAGTAGTGCCTTCTTCAAGCCAATCACCCACACCTCAAAGAAGACGCCATCGATCAGGTGATTACGCAAGCCAGGATGCAGCTCAACCAATCTATCACGCAGCTCCGCAGCACAGTGCAAAGCACATGGCCCCGCAATGCCGCATTCGTACTGACGGCCTGCATCTTGATCGCCGTTCAGGTGTTACCTGGTTCAAGCCACGAGCAAGCAGCTCAGTCCACCACGCCGACGTACAACGCTGAGGTCGACGCCAAAGTACCTAGCGACTGAAATCGTCGCGACGCACCGATCGTCGACGATGTTCACACGCTGGCGGCAGACAGCTCACAACTGCCTTCAATGTCCTTGGCGAGCTCGACTGCCCTCGACCAGTGCCGTGCGAAAGACGGTTACAAGCTCAGATGGCTCCACGAGTACCTCGACCCTTCATCCACGCTTACGGATGGTAGTCCAGGATCCATGCTCTTCCACGCCGGGCCCTGGTTCACGCCGGGCGATCTTGCCGAGAAGGCCGCTGCTAGCCAGAAGATGGTGAGCGAAAACAGAGTTCCCGACATGGGCCACTGGGCCACACCTTCACCACCGCAGGCAGTGCACAAGATGAAGCACATCGAGGAGCAGCCTATGTACTACTCGCCGTGGGACTGCCAGTTGATGAAGCCGTACCAGGCGCGGTTCATTCAGGGCGGCAAGGAGGATTGCGCGCAGCAGTGTCGGATGAAACCTCAACACGTAGAAGCTTTGTGGCTTGGTAGGCCAGATGGACAGGGTCTCTGTTACTGCACGACTGCGGGGAAGGAAGTGCAGAGGGAGTAGGTGTGAGGTGCTGGGTTGGAAAGCGAGTGGTGTGTTCTGGCTCGCCGAGAGCTGAGGGGGTTTGGTGCGCCGGAAGTGCATACGGTGGCATGCGGAGGCTGCGGGAGAGGAGAGAAACGACTTGAGGCGCCTTGAAGCGCAAGACGTTTTGAAGTACTTATCGTCGCCATCGTAGGGGTACTTAGTATCAGCAAGGCGAGGCTCCGGAAACGGAAGACTCTGGGCAGCCTGGAAAGCTATCATGAGAAATACAGATCTCGTAGCGACGTAGACAAGTCTATTGCGGCCACGGAGGCAGCCTCTCCTACTCACGAGGCTGATACGGTGTGTCTATGGAATAGACGATATCCATACGCAAAGCTCGCTAAGCCGGCGGCGATCAACATTCCTGACTTCTACTCATGCAGTTCTCGGAACGCCCAACGACTACATCTGCAGCTGTATAGTGCTTTCGGGTACGCTGCTTCAATGCTCGTCTGAGGAGAAGGTTTACGAGAGTCTAATATGCCTGACGTCGGCATCTCTCGGCCTAGTGATAAGTCTTCCAGGCCAGCTAGCGACGCTGACTTGCAGCTCTTCACAGAGCGAAACATCTCCATCAGTCTACGGTAGTCTTGATCAGCGCTGCACGGAGTGTGAACAAAGCATTCAACTGATAGTGTATATGCAGACCCTCGAACAACGAAGTCGCCGCATCCGGATAGTGCTTTGTCCTCTCGGCGACAACAATGGACCCTATAGCCTTGGCAATGGCACACTTGCTAGCGATGCATTCCGCTCTATGTATATTGCAGCGTTTACAGTTCGCACAGCGCATAGCATCGTCATGGCCGCCTGCAACGACTCCGCCAACCATCCAGGCATCGTATGCGGCGGTCCGATTCACAATTGCAATGGTCCAAACCATGGATTCCCGCTTGCTCCGTACGCCGTGTGTACCAATTGCGCTACAGATACGCAGACTCAGCCTTTCGTACTCGGCAACTTGCCAGATATGAGTGCACAGGCTACAGCGCAGTCGCCGCCAGCTGCAGGATGGGTTCCGCCGCCACTGTTGGTTGGCCCTCAGCCGCCATGGACTGGTTTCTGGACTAAGTTATGCAGTCCATGCGAGAAACGGGAGCAAGAACTTTGCGTTGACCGTCAAAACGGTGTTCACCCTGCTGCCTTCGATATTCCGGACAATTACCGTTGTATAGCCTGGGCTACCAACAACTGTCTGTGTCGGTGGCAGCTCAGTGACCAGACTGTAGCCCCAGGAGGAGGTGCAGGAGCGGGTGTCTATCACTGGCATTGCTTAGCTTGTCGACAGCAAGTATGGAACGACAAGCTCGCGCGGAAGATCAGGAACGACAATTGGCTGCGAGCGACAGATCATAACCCGCTCAATTGGGTGACTGCCAGAGCCAGTGCGAACAAGAAAATGCGACGATGCGCGGACGGCACATGGCGTGCATGCCGCTGCGGTGCTGACGCTATTACGGGCAATCCAGAGGTGCTTCTTTGCATGGCTTGCGAAAACGCAATCCATATCGTCGACCCCTTGGGTGCGGGAGGATCCCACTATCGACTCCGACGCTTCGACGCCAACAGACATAACAAACCTTTCAGGCTGCGGAGACCACGCTCTAGTAGGGTCGCAGCGAGTGCATCGAACGTAAATGAGTAAACGCTGGCAAGAAGACTAGGCGACGTTATCTGAGGGTCGTCGACGTTTCAAAGTTCTCGAGCTACCAGAGCTCGACGAGGGCGTCTACAAGAGCCCGAGGGGGTCTATGATTGTGGAGAAAGTCACCCCGTAGTCCTAGGAGACTCCAATTGCAGATCTCGGCGGCAGTCATAGCAGCTAAATAGCATTGTAATACTTGGGAGGACAAATCGCTCAAGGCTCTCCCCCATCGTCGTTCTAGGCTGCGGGAAATACTGTGTATGCTCGGCTCGACTTTGGTATGCCGCTATTACTATACATAATATCCTCATCAGCACATCATTGTAGTGAGTGCGAGCTAGAGTTAGGTGGATGCCATTGTCGTGAATGGTCTCGAGGTCAGGAAAGTCCTGGAGCAGGCCTTACTCGCGTGAGCACTCTTGCATGTGAAGGCCCCACTTACAGCGCTGTTCGGGTAACTCCGCCGTCGTTTCTTTTACTTCGCCGCCTCGAAAACTTCCCAACTCACGACTCCCTCAGGTGCAAGCATCGACTTCTACCTCCCCACCAGCTCACATCACATAGCGCATCAACATGCTACCTCGCACCAACGCACCCAGGGCATCCAGGCCATATGGTGCGCGTATCTCGCCGTACGAAGAACGCACGGCCACCGCAGCCATCCAAGTCAATGCTACACTGCCCGCTGAGCCAGGTGATAGCGCCCTGCTCAATCTTCCAGGAGAGCTCCGCAACCAGATCTATGACTACGCCATCCCAGACATTGTCGAAGTCCGCATGCCTACGAAAGGCAACAAACCGCCCATGTCTACCCATCCGCTTCTCCTCGCAAACCACCGGGTCCGCAAAGAGTTCAACGGCCGCATCTTCTTCTACCGCAACGAGCTCTACACTTCGGCAAGGGTGTTTTATGTCGAGATCATGACCACGTCGACGCCAGATGTTCGCTATCTACTCGCTCCGGTGGAAGCGAGGGATAGACGCCGCTTTATGCGTGGTGTGTTCATCTTGGAGCAAGATTTGCAGCCAGTGACTGGGGAGATCGGTGAGATCATTCAGCTGCTTCGGACGTGGTGGTGGGGTGGCGAGGGCGAGATGGATTGGATGGATGATAATGAGGATTTCGTGTATGCTAGCGCTCCGCATGCAGAACAGGAATACGAGGAGAACATGTCGAGCGAGGAGAACTTCACGGGTGACGAGGATGAGCTGTCGGATGCATAGAGGACAGGAGGGAGATGGCGGGAGAGCGATGGTTAGGGTACGGATGACGATGGCTGTTGATATCTCAGCACTTTGGTGTAAGAGGCAGGAACGGCTCCATGGCGGTCTCGAAGGCGTTCTGTCTTGGAGAGAGTGCGTGGTATCAGACAATCAAAGATCAGGTTCCGTAGTTCTACGGGCATACCCATGGATATTGCCGTGGGGACAGTCATGGCAGTATTCAATACCATAGGACTGTTCTGATGAAACGAACGCCTATACCTTGTGTTGGCAATGTTTGCTGTGATGTTTCATATGTTTGCATTGGCTTTGTTGGCACATACGCCGACTGCAGTCTGTCTCCAATGATGGGCTGAAGTATGGGCAGGCCGCACTCGCCGACGGGCCATGTCACAAGGGCTACGAGTGCGGTGTATCTGGCCTCAATGCAATGCAGTAGGTGGGCATGGCCTCGGTGTGTGGGTGCGTGCGTGCTCGAGGCTCAAAATACACAATCTCCTCGCGATTGTGTCTGCGACAGTATCCACTGCCTCTTTCGGACTTACGAACATGACGCAGTCGGCGGTAACAGCCTTAGGGGTAAATCACGTTATGCGCGTCTCGGTCTGCGAACTGCCTGATATGCATCGTACTCGGGTGCACACAGGTATGCGGAGGCGAGTCCGGAGGCAATACGGTTCTATCAACTCGCTGATGTCCAGTCGCCTTGTAGCCAGGCAAGGAAAGCGCAAGACGGTACCGTTCGCCATGACAACAAGCGTGAGGTGCGGTGATACCTGGGGGAGTGTGGAGTGCATACTGTAGTGCAGCGCAGGCCTACCTCGCGTGTAGTCTGTAGTCTCGCGTGGCAGCCATTCACGTGCCACACGACTTCCCATTCGTTTTGGGAAGGCGCTTCCTTCCTTTTCGGACGCCAGCCGACCCACCCGTCTTTCTTGCCGATCCCAATCTCCTTCTTCATGCAAGCTTCTGCAACTTCTCCACCATCTGCAGAATCTTCAACAACATTGACGGCCGACACAATCTCTTGCAGATATTGGCATCTTATCGAAGCGTACTGTGTATGCCGCCTTTGTTCCACATAATCTGCCAGCTTTGATACCTTCACCGCCACCTGGATAACTCTCCAGCACGACGACAGGATGGAGTACTCCGGATCGCCGGTCAAGAAGAAGTTCGCCGCGTCCTTTGACATCTACGAGGATGCAGACGCGTCGGAAGGCCAACAGGTACGTATACGTCGCCGTCGCTGATACCGAGATGCAATGGCTCACGTCCGCAGCACAACCTCAAGCATAGCTCCAGCGCGCTACGACTGCCGCTCACGACTTCCAAGCTCGCCAATCAGCTTCCGACAGCATCTCCAAAGGTGTGATTGCTTCACAATCTGCTCTGTGGACTTCTCGGCGGCTAACTTGCTCGATAGAAGATGAAGACCGACAACGAGAATCCCATCGACGGTCTTCTGGCCAAGTTGACTGAGCAACAAGCCGTGCTCTCTTCCCAGAAGCTCGATGCCGAGAATATGAACGATGATGATAGCTCATCGGCCGCCACCAACCCTTATGCGAACACCCCTCCCACGGAGAGCGTGGCCAATTCGGACGGTCGACCGGATGCTGCAGAAGTGCTCCGCCTGCAAAAGGAACTCGAACTCGCTAGACAGCGCATGGCCCAGATGGACCTACAGCTCGCCAGCGAGCGTTCAGGTCGGTTCGCTCATACGGAGATCGATGACTACACGCAGTCGCAGATCGCCAGGCACACGGTCGAACAAGCTATTGGATCTCCCTTCCCAGCAGCACAGCATCTCGCCTATGATACCATGGCGCCCTTCCATGAGCCTGTGGCTATCTTTTCTAGACCGAGATCCGCGTTCGGCCAACGTGGCTATACGCCGCCAACGACACCCTTCTATCCCCAGCAGGTCAACCAGTCGTTCGGTGGTCAGCACGGCCTCTCGCAGCGTGCAGGTAACCAGATTCGCTCGAGATTGTCTCCACAGGCCCAGGAGTTCGGTGGTAACCCCTGGGGGCCACCAGCACCTCCAACCCAGGTGTCTTCGTACATGAGCACCGCGGAGCCGCTCAACTATCGCCGTCTGCTCGACAAGAACATGAGCTGCAACTGGAGGTACATCGTGGACAAGATCGTGCGCAACAACGATCAGCAAGCTTCCATCTTCCTGCAGCAGAAGCTGAAGGTCGGCACCCTTGACCAGAAGTTCGAGATCGTCCAGGCCATCATCGATCAAGCCTACCCTCTCATGGTCAACCGCTTCGGCAACTTCCTCGTCCAGCGCTGCTTCGAGCACGGCACGCCCGAGCAGATCGTCGCCATCGCTCAAGCCATTCGAGATAACACGCTCAACCTCAGCATGGACGCTTTCGGCTGCCACGTCGTCCAGAAGGCCTTCGACGCCGTTCCTGAGGAGTACAAGGCCATCATGGTGCACGAGCTGCTTCGTCGTATCCCCGAGACAGTCATCCACCGCTACGCCTGTCACGTCTGGCAGAAGCTGTTCGAGCTTCGCTGGAGCGACTCGCCACCGCAGATCATGAAGTACGTCAACGAGGCTCTGCGTGGCATGTGGCACGAGGTCGCTCTCGGCGAGACTGGCAGTCTCGTCGTCCAGAACATCTTCGAGAACTGCCTGGAGGATGACAAGCGTCCGTGCATCACTGAGGTCCTCGCCAGCATCGACGTCGTCGCTCACGGCCAGTTCGGCAACTGGTGCATCCAGCATATCTGCGAGCATGGCTCCGTCCCCGACCGCACCCGCGCCATTGACCATGTTCTCCGCTTCGCCACTGAGTACAGCATGGACCAGTTTGCCTCCAAAGTGGTCGAGAAGTGCCTCAAGGTCAGTGGGACAGACTTCCTTGACCGCTATCTCGACCGCGTGTGTGAGATCCGTCCCGTGCGCCCACGCATGGCTCTCATCGACATCGCTGGCGACCAGTTCGGCAACTACCTCATCCAGTACATCCTCACCCAGTCCGACCCGCAGCGCCGCGAGATCGTCGCCGCTCACATCCGCAAGCACATGGTCTCTCTTCGCGGCTCGAAGTACGGCTCTCGCGTTGCCATGCTCTGCTGCAACCCGGCCTATGCTACGCGTCCAGGCCCACCAAACGGCCTCCCGCCTACCGGTCGTAACAACAGCCGCTACGGAGACTACTTTGGCCAGGACCTCAACCGTGGCTACTCGGGCGAGCGTCAGTACGGCGGCTCTAGTCGTAGCAACTACGGTGGCTACCGCTAAGCTAAACAACTGCATTTGTGAGTAGACGAGCGTCCGCCAGGTGGGCCTATTGTACTTTCACTGACACGGAGACAGATGCTCGACCAGACGACTATCTTCGGGCGTCTACTTTTCCTTCATCTTGCTCGACTACCTACCTCGATTTTGTCAAGCTCAAAGCTGTCTGCTCGCTGTCTACAAGCCAACTACGCTTGGAATGATTTCTTCCAGGTCTTGGATTGGGAGGGCATTTGTCTACCTTCGGACATGGCAGCAACCTCGCTGGCAAGCTTGCAAACTACTACTTGCATCATATCCTATATGGTGGCGATCTTCCTCGAAAACTGTTTTGTGTGCAAATGTTTAATGGGCGCAGAAGGATAATGGCTGATGGCTGGGAGGGCTCGGCGGAGTATGGAGGGTTATGGGAGGTAGCTCTTTTGTTGCAGGTAATGCATACTAGTAGTGCGTTTAGTCGATGTTGTACGATTGCTTGTCATCATATGACATGCCTCATCATGGTCGAAGACAACACAGTAGCATCATGTACGTCTGAAGAGTCGTCGTTGTGTCTTCACCGCCTTGGCCGCACACCACTCCCCACTCTCCACCCCCTTCTTTCCAACCTTGCCCGATTCAGCCATCGCCTCGAGATCGCCCGTGAATGCCGACGTCACGCCCAAATTGCAAGCACCACCCAACCAATCCAAACCACAGAATGATCCAGAATGATCGCTTGCTCGTGAGAGACTAGAGTGTCCCGTGTGCAGTCACAAAGACACAAAGGTACAAAGGACATTGTTACTGCCGGATCACCGTGACGATGTCGACACCCTCAAAAGCTCGCAACAGAGGCGAGAGCAACGGCGCCGAGCGTCCTAACTCTGGACCACGACATCCCACCGCTCCGAGTGTTATGACGATGAACGGGCATTTTGCTGGCGTGGGCGAGGAGGCTAGCCGACCGGAGGACTTCGAGCATGGCGTGCAGGTTATTGATCAGGATAAGGTGTTCAATGACTCCTTGCCTACATACCTGCAGTTGGAGAATATCACACGAGCGGGGTTTAACTACCACCTGATCAGTGTCTTCGGCAGCCAAAGCACAGGCAAGAGCACACTCTTGAACTTCTTATTCGGGACTCGGTTCGGGGTGATGAGCGAGCAGGAGCGCAGACAGACTACGAAGGGGATATGGATGAGTAAGAACAAGAAGGAAGGTGTCAGGGGTGAAGCCAAGAGCATGGCGGAGAACATCCTGGTCATGGACGTGGAGGGTACTGATGGGAGGGAGAGGGGAGAGGACCAGGATTTCGAGAGGAAGAGCGCGCTCTTTGCGCTGGCAACGAGTGAGGTGTTGATTGTGAATATCTGGGAGCATCAGGTGGGGCTGTATCAGGGAGCGAATATGGGGTTGTTGAAGACGGTGTTTGAGGTCAATTTGCAGCTTTTTCTGAAGGACTCGAGGAATATTCCCAGGAGTCTGCTGTTCTTCGTGATCAGAGATCATCTGGGCACTACGCCTTTGAGCAACTTGAAGAACACGCTGATACAGGACTTGGAGCGGATATGGAGTGGTCTCAGTAAGCCGCAAGGGCTGGAGAAGAGCAAGATACAGGATTACTTCGACTTTGCGTTTGTGGCGCTGCCGCACAAGATTCTGCAGCCGGAGAAGTTTGAGCAAGAAGTTGCGAGACTGGGGACGAGGTTCCGGGAAGGTTACAAGGATCCTAAGAGAGCGGGTTTGGTGGATGCGGATGCCAGTGCTGAGCCGATTCTCTTGCCGGAGTACCATAGACGGATACCGGCGGATGGGTTTCCGATGTATGCGAAAGGGGTGTGGGAGCAGATTGACAGTAATAAGGATTTGGATCTGCCGACTCAGCAGGAGTTGTTGGCGCAGTTTCGGTGCGATGAGATTTCCAAGGAGGTGCTTGTGCCGTTTGATGAGGTTGTTATACCGCTTGAGGAGCAGCAGAATCAGGCTATTGCTGCTGGGAAACCTGCTACTATCCCGGGGTTGGGCAAGATGATGGCGAAGGCGAGGTCAGTCTTGTTTGATAGCTTTGAGGAGGAGGCTAGCAGATACCACAAGGCGGTCTACAAGCGCAAGGAAGCGGAGCTCGTCAGCAAAGTCGACGGCAGACTGAAGGGACTCTTCCAAGCTCAGATGACTGCTGCGCACAAGAGCGGTATCAACGACTTCAGCGAGGCAGTCACGGGTGCGGTGAAGCAGGGTCAGAAGAAAGGCGGCAACTACGACTTCCATAAGATCGTGTCGACGGAGAAGGACAAGGCGCTCAAGCGCTTTGAAGCTGAAGCCCAAGCGAGTATAGTCTCCGGCACATCCTGGAGCGACTACAAACAACAAACAAACCTCTACCGCAAAGAACTCGACGAAGTCTCCGGCCGCCTGCGGAAAGAGGAAATGCGCCGTCTAGCCAACCGCAGCGAGCGCTGGGTCCGGTCTAAGCTCGATGAAAGCGTTGGGTTAGAGTTCAATAAACTCGGTTCTGGCCGCGGAGGCTCTGGCGCTCCTGCCCAAGGCGAGAAACCGACCTCTGAGCAGGACCTTTGGGATAGGATCTGGAGCGTCTTCACTGACACGGTTTCGCACGCTGAATCGCGGTTTACCGAACGCGCAAGGAGTTTCGATGCTAGTCCTGACGAAGTCGAGGTTGGCTTGTGGAGACTTCGGAGGAAATCCTGGGGCGCGCTGAGAGGGAAGGTTGACGAGGAGATGATGGAAGGTAATCTCCTCCTCAAGCTCCGCGAGAACTTTGAAGACAAGTTCCGCTACGACGACGATGGCGTGCCCAGGATATGGCGACCGACAGACGACATCGAAGGGCTGTATACGAAGGCCCGGGAAAGCACATTGGAGCTCATCCCGCTGCTGGCAAGATTCAAGTTGAGCAGGACTAGCAGTCCGCCTCCGCTTGATGCTTGGATTGGCGAAGCTCCTGCCAATGTCACCAGCGCGGATGAAGAGGATTTACCGCCTATCGGCGGCATCGACGAGGACGAAGCTAAGAGCTTGGAGGAGGAGATGACCATCCTCTCCGACGCGAAAGCCCAAGACCTCTCTACCCGCTTCAAGAAGACCGCTGACGGCGTTTACGTGGAAGCGAAACGCAGCGCCATCGGTGGTATGACGCAGGTACCCCTGTACTTCTACGGCTTGCTTCTGGCGCTGGGGTGGAACGAGATTGTGGCTGTGCTCAGGAATCCGGTCTACTTTATCTTCCTCATCCTCCTGGGAGCGGGCGCTTACGTCACGTACACCCTTAATCTCTGGGGTCCTATGCTCAGGATGACGAATGCGGCGAGCACGCAAGGGTTAGAGATCTTCAAAGAAAAGCTAAGAGACTTCCTGGAGAACTCCGAGACTGGAAGGCAGGCTATTGGGATGAGTGCGAAGGGTGGGGAGACTTTCAGGTGAGTGATGCCCTCCTCTATGGAGTTCCGTGCGGAAAGGTTTCAGCGGAAGTGGGGTTGGAGGAGACATGTGCTGACTGTTATTCCAGGCTTGATACACTGAATCACAATGGTACGACAAAAGCGAAGGGGTCGGCGAAGGAGGAGGAAGTCGATGAGATCTGATGCATAGCGGGTCATCTGATGTCTTGTGCATAGCGTATGATACGAGGAAACATGTTTACTACGAGACTCTTCGGCTCTTGTCAGTGACTGTCATGGAGTCGGGCCATGGCGCTGGGTAAGCTGCGACTTGACGCGCTATCCTCTCTACCGCAGCCCTGTACCACGTGAGGACTTACAGCAGTCCCACTACCACAACCATGTCTACGAATGCACCGATACTCACGCTCCCACAAGAGCTACTGGACCAAGTCTTGGACAGTCAAAGCGTCCAGTCAGATTTACAGTGCTGTACACCTGCTCATCAGTGGGCAGGCTCCGCGCCCAACCGACCTTGAGAACCTCATCCTGACGTGCAGTGTACTGCGCGCTCGGGTAACACCACGCCTGTACCATGATATCCGCCTTGATTTAGTCGGAGCGCCGACCTTGGCGCTTAAAGCTCTGCAGCTTGCTCTGGCTGGAAGAACCAGATCACTCTTTGAGTGACCCGCTCGCACCAAGCGTGCAGGAGCTGCAACAATTGGTTGAAACATGCCCGCACCTGCGCTCAGTCGCACTCCCAATGCCCTAGCAAACGGCAGGAGAGCCATTGACGCCGGGGTACGACTATTCTCTCGTAAGTCTACCGCTCTGCATTTTCGTTGCCCATTACTGACGGACAGTTTAGCTTCTCCTTGGCCGCTTGGAGCACCTCCGCACCCTGCGATTCGCCACATGGCCGAGACACCCCTCGACTGGAGTCTTGATTGCCGAGAACTACGGCGGTTAGATCGACAACCTCGTTGCTCCCTTTGCGAAGGAAGCATCCCGCAATATCGACCGAGTGGCCAAAGCACACGACCTTTGTTCGAAGCTCAACGCCCTTTATCTCGATCGCATATGGCATATTGCGTCCTGGACCGCGTCCTGGGGGTGAACATGTTGTGCAGCAGACCGTACCAACTTGTTCTTTGACAACGAACTTCTGGCGTCACAATGTGCACAGCGAGACCGGTTTGGCCACCAGAAGCCGGTGATGGTAGTCCTTCGAGCATCTCGGGTACGAAGGCGAGGTCACAGGTGTCTTGCACTGCAAGAACTTTTGCTACTCGCGCAGGCCTGGAGAATCCATACATGATGTGATATCGAGGACAATGAAAACCGTTGTCATGTATGGAGGGAATGTGGACCCAGATGGTGCGCAAGCTGACGGGCAGCCTAGTAGCATTTCCGGGCTGATTATGAGATCCCTGGGTGTTTTTGATGCTGAAGACACCGGATTTCAGACTGCGTGATCATAAGATGCTTGTCTTGCGGGAATGTATGGCAGTTGTGCGGAGTCTCAGCTTTGCAAAACATGATCGGGGTCATCGTTTGCGAATAACGTATGATATACGGCAGTGATACGACTGCTATTTTCAGTGACTATCGGAAGTCCGCAGTGAATGCTCAGGACCAACCAGCACCGCTGCAAATATGCTACTACCCTCTGCCTGCTTCTCAAGCTCAACGCTTTCCCTCAATACACACAAGTACCTAGCGGCCAGCATGTCTCTCGCGCTCATCAAGCTATCGACGCCACTTTCAGGGATCCAACGCGATCAATCAACATTCCTGAACCTTCCAAAGGATGTCCTCTATGAAATATTGACTTGGGTAAGCCGATGGACATACATTACTGACAACCTCTAACGACGGTCAGGTTCCGCGCCCAAGCGATCTCAAAGCCTTGTGCTTGACATGCAAAGCCCTTCAAGAGACTGCCACACAACCGCTCTACCATCGCACCAAGCTTAGTGTATGGAACCCGCCCATCTCATGGCTCGGCGCCTTCACGAATCCGCAGAACGCAGGCCTACAGTACATCAGGCACGTCATCTTTATCGATCGCCCACAACAGCTGTACAAGATGGAGCATACCAATGAGTTCATATACTGGCAAAACGTCTACCACTGCGTACGCAATGTGTTAGAGGCTGTTCCGAAGAATCACCTGATCTCCGTCACGTACGTCAGCATGCAGTGCCCGGCGAGACTCACTGACTGATATAACTAGCTCCAACCTTACTCAAGGGGCTCCTTTCGACCTTATCCAGCGACTTGCCCAACGTCAAACGACGTTACAAAGTATGAAGATGATCGCCTGGGCTAGGACCTCTATTGAAGCAGCTAGTTCACACCAATTCCGGTAACCGAGCTCGCTGTACGGCGGTCCGCTTCTTTACATCGAAAGTGAAGCCCAGAAGGCGATCTCCGCAGTCGAGCGACGTCAAGTCGACATGAGTGGGATTGGACCCAGCGGCTACTTCAATGGTTGCACCAAGCGGCGTGACCAGTTTGGCGGCGGCCTATATTCGACCTTGGGGCTGGTACGAAAGTTGGTTTTGACCGGTGAATCTGAGGCCGAACTGCATTGGGATTACGACAACATCGCTCGCCTACCTTCTGGTCTTGTCGGAGCCAGGATGCTCGATGTCACTCAAGTCTCGCTCTTGAGGAAACTTGAACTCTGGATGGTGCACCTGGGGTCCGTCCGTCCAACACCGCTGAGCCTACCGGAGCTCGAGTGCCTCAGGATCCACAAATGCAAGCAGGTCGGTAACTTTCTGGCCATCGTAACGGCAATGCACAAGCACACAGGTCCACGCCTGAAACATTTTTATTTTCGTGAATACACCATCCGATCATTTGATGGGGCCACCTCGTTCTGGTGCGGAGGCTCAGCAGTCTCTCTGTACCATGAAGCTCTGTACGAGCTGTCCTGGATTGCAGTCACTCGGACTGTGGTTGGCGGGAGCAATGCCGAATATCAGTCACGTCCAACGCCATGGCGAGACACTGCGGCTAGTGGCGCTAGCCGCAGTAGATGGTGCTGCGCAGTACCTCTTCTACGACACCGATGACATTCAGAGACTGCGGCAAGTCTGCCCTGTCGTACATTCTTTGGCCCTTGACTTTCCATCGACGAGGATTCATGATGGACCGGATGACCAGTGGCGCAGCAGGCTTGTGTGCTCCACTCACTACATGATATCTGATCCGCAGTGCTAACATGATGTCTCAGATGATCATCGGTGCCTTACAGCATCTCTCGACGTTGCGCATCATGTCATGGCCCGGGCACGACTCAACGGGCTCGGTGTTCTGCGTAGAGCATGATCGTGATTGCGATGCATACACCCAGCGTTGGTGCGACGAGTATCTCAAAGAGCTGACCCCCTTCGCCAAGAAAGCATTCGCGGCGCTTGATGAGGGTGTGGCGAACGTCGGCAATCGATCACGGAGCCTCAACGTTCTAGCTTTCGGGCGTATATCGTACTGGGCTGAGTAATACCAAGGCGCGACGTATCCCGGCCGGCTTCGTATGCGATCTTCGATGACGAACTTCTGGCGACGCGATATGTGGGGCCCCCCTGATTTACCCACAAAGACAGAGCCAAAGCTCGTATCTTACGAAGACCTGAAGTACGATGGCGAGATGACCAAAGTCTTGCAGAGTAAGAACTTGTGCGGCGGTCTGCGGCCTGGAAGGCTGGTGAATGGTGGCTGGCCATTTCACAACCTCTCATGATGCTTTGATCATGCAGTAGCAGCGAATTGTTCTCGAGTCTGAGTTGCGAGATGGTGGTGCTAGCTGAAGTACGAGTCGCCACTGACCCAGTGACCCTCTAACGACCATCAAGTCACCCCAGCGCAGGCATGCCCTCCACAATCTTTTTTATAGCATCGTCTTGTCCGCGACCATAGGCACATGTACTGGTTTGCGTCCAGGGAGACTGATATACGGAGGCTGGCCCTTCGCAGGCCGGTTCTGAGGAACCGAACAAGATCATAGTTGTATGTTTTACTACTAGCTGAAGTAGGAGTTCCGACTAACCCTCCAATCTCCATCAAGCCACCCCAACGCAAGTGTGCCCTCCACACCCTTCCACATCATAGTCCTATCCGCGATCACAAAGTCTGGCACCCCGGTACCTGTCATGAGCGGCACAAGCCTAGCAGCAATATCCAAGCTCTCCTCATCAGTGCCCCAAACAATCATCTCCAGTCGCTCTCCAGGCAATGGTCGCTGATAGATAGCAGCGAGACCCCTACCCCTCGACGGATACCCGCGAAGACTACCATCAATATCCTCGACTTCCAGTCGATCGCCGAAGATACGGATCGGGTGGTGGTGGCCATCTTGCGCCACGGGAACGTCTCCACCGATAGCTACGGTCATGAGGTTGATGCCGCTCTGTTGGGTAGCTTCTTCGTAGTCGTCCGTGATCCTGGTGTCTGCACCGTAGTACTGACATAAGTTCCGCGAGATTTGTAGGGCTGTGTGCTTCGCTGCTTGGGAGTGGTAGGTGATGTAAAAAGCGCCGTTGGTCCGCAGGATAGCGTCCATAGCGCCTAGTTGGCGGCCGCGACGCTGTGGGAGGGGTGGAAGGGAGGTGCCGTACAGCCATTCTCCGTTGTGCTTGTTGATTATTAAGCCGGAGTTGTTCGTCGGCCGCCCTTTGATCTCGTGGCCGTTGATGGTGAGGAAGCGGCACTCGCTGAGCAGAAATGGTAGTCTGAAGGTCCGAACATTGGAGTCCGTCAGCGCACACGCCAGTGTCAGCGGGTCAAAAGTAACTTGAATCTTCCCTAGCTGGCCGGGAATCATGAGCTGTAAGATTTCGACGCCGCTTTTAGATCCCATATTGCCTTGATCTGCCGAGACGACCGTGAAGTCTTGCACGTGCACGGGCGTAGCCGCCGCTGCTGCTGGACCACCACTATTCAAGTGATTTCGGAAGAAGTGCTTCAAAGGCTCAGTGGACATGACGCCGTCCCACCAGTGCGGCTTCCCTTCCATCTCCACATATGTGCTTTCCGCACCAGCCTGCTCAAGTATCTGGCTGAGCAGACGGGAGTGGTAAGGCGGGACGTTGTCATCCGCACTACCGTGCTGTTGTAAGATCGGGATACCCTTCGCGTTCTCCAATAGCAGTTCATGCCTATAAGTATTCAACGCAGCCTGTACGACTGCTGTTCTGCCTGGATCGGCGGTCCGCCACCAAGTGTATGGAACGTAGTTCTGGATGCTTGAGTAGCCCGACAGCGGTGCAGCAGCAATGACCTTATCCGGCCGATGCGTAAGGGTGTACCAAGTACCCTGTCCACCGTTCGAATGCCCGACAACCAGCCAGCGGTCGACATCGACACCTACTCCTGTCCAGCCGACATGTTCGATCCAGTCCGGTATCGCAGCAACAGCAGCTTCCACGTCAGCAAACCCCCAAGTGTGCCAGTCATCCCCGCTCCAAGGCGTGACGCCCGTGGGGAACAGTGTCCAAGCACAAAGATCTGGTAACTCGTCCAGCGCATGGCGGACGAGATCCAAGTCGGCTTCCAGGCCTGCGCCGTGCAGGGCAAGCAGCACGGGTGCAGACACATTGCCATAATTGCTGCAATGGGCGTGAGGTGAAGGCGGGCGCAGTACTGCGTACGAGACCATTCCGCCGGGGTGCATGAATGTGATCTTCTGCGGCGCGTACGAACTCCTTGTGGGCGGACGGGTAGTGAGGTAGGTCTGCTTCATGAATGGATCGCCTTCGATGCGGTACTTGAAGGTGAGCACGATTGGTCTTCCTCTGGGCGTCGCAGGGGGTACGCACTCTATGCGAAAGGCGATCGGCCGAGTTTGACCAGGCACGAGCTTCGCTGGCGTCGGGCCGACGAGAGTGGTAAGGCATTGATTGTGGTTTGCCGAGATGTCGTAGATGTACGCATCGTGCTCTGCGTCATTGCGAAGGGTAGCAGAAGCGTAAGGGCTAGCGAAGACGCCGTTCTCGCCGCCAATGATGTCGGAGATGAGTACGCCTTGGTGCGGCTCATCTGTATCTGACAGCACAGGTACGAGCAAGGGTCCTTTGGCCTCCAGTCGCAGCTTGACATCTACACTCGGCTCGCCAACTCCGCCGTTCGCTCGTACATCGCGGACGAGACGGACGTCTATGCGGTGCGTGCCCTGAGAGAGACGAAGCGTTACAGCCGACCGCCCGTAGCCGTAGACATCTCCGCCAAAGTAATGTACGCCGTCGACCCAGAACTCTAGAATACCATCAACGTAAAGTGCTACCGTCGTGACGCCATTTGGTTTGACGTTGATGGACCCGCGAGCCCAGCCTTGCCACTGCAGAGCTGCCCAGCCGTAGACGTCTTGCAGAGAGCGCCAGTCGATGTCCGGGTAAGAGACGCTGAGCTCGGCATGGGCGACCTGTGTGAATTTAGGCTGGGGCAGCATAGCTTGTCTGGTCGACCATGAGACAGTGCCGTTGAAGGCTAAAGAGCTTTTATATGATGCTGTTCCGTTGTATTCGAGAGCTCGGAAGCCGCCGTGGAGCTCTAGAGGGTCGGCACCCCATACTGCTTCTGTATCTATACATCAGATCATTGTTTCGTCTTGTCCACAGTCTGAGATACCTCTGGTGCCAATCTGGAATGGCCCTAAGACCTGCCACTCCTCAGAGAAGGCGAAGTTGGGGACAGGGGCTGTGTTAGTGCTTGGCCAGACATTGCCAATGATCTGCTGCGCCATTCCGGCGTACTGCAGAAGAGCCGTCCATAGCTGCATCGCTACACATATACGTGGAGAGGATCATCGTAAGCAGCTCTTCTTAGTTGATGCACGAGGCTGAGTTGAGCAGTCCGACCCCTGATAGAGCTAAAGGCACGGCTTATGTAACCTTCAATGTCCTCGTTTCACCTCGCCCGAAGTACACCCAGAGACAAGGGTACCGCAACGTAGTGGTTCTTGCGCGTCTTTCCAATGCCTCCAGTGCGCCAGACGGACTTCTAACCTGTACAGTAGAGCGCACCTATCGCGAGGAATGACGTGCGGACACGATCGATCCTTATCTGGTGGCTGGCTTGGCTATACGAGATCTCGGGATACCCAACCTGGTTGCGATACGAGCTACATTGTGACACCCTCGTACACTTCTGCGCTGGTCGCACTCGAGTACACACGTCGCATAGAAATGGAACGGTAGCAAAGCCTGACCTACCTGGCAAACAAATATGGCGCCCCACGCGACAGGCAGCCTCGAGCCCAACGGCCTCGAGCGCCGACGCAGCTCCTCTGCCAACGCCAATGGCAAGTTCAAGTTCCCGGACCTGAAGTCGCAAGATTACTTCCTAAGACCTTCAATGGAGAATGAATTGGACGATATATCCACGCCAGGACCAAGTCCCATGCCTTTGCCGAACGACTTACCGAAGGGCATGCACTCGAGCGAAAGATGGCCAGCGCGGAATACATCTAGAGCAATGTGGAGCTCAATGGCGAACGGTACAGCAGGAGGGAAAGGAGCAAGACACGGACGACAAAAGAGCTTGAGCGAGGCAATACATACTGTACGGGGCCGGAAAGCGAGTATAAGTGAGAACGCGCACGAGATCGCGGAGTCCCTCAAGGCGCCTGTTTCGCCACGATTAATTGTATGTATACCCTCTTAAATCATTATCCAACCACTGTATGCTGATAGCCTTGTTTGAGGTCCTATGCGCCTTCTGGTATGCGACTTCCATCCTGACAAACACCTCTTCCAAGGCCATCTTGACCGCACTACCCAGGCCCGTAACCCTCACAATCATCCAATTCCTCCTCGTCTCCTTCTGGTGCCTCTTCCTCTCCTGGCTCGCCAAACACAACGCCTCTGTCCGCCGCAACCTCCCAGTTCTTAAAAACGGCATCCGCCGCCCCAACCGCGATATCATCATGGCCACGCTCCCTCTCACAGCATTCCAAATCGGCGGCCATATCCTCAACTCGGACGCTATGTCACGTATCCCGGTCTCCTTGGTCCATACCATAAAGGGTCTATCACCGCTGATGACCGTATTCGCCTACCGCGCATTCTTCGACATCCGCTACTCAACCCCTACCTACCTCTCCCTCATCCCTCTCACGCTAGGAGTAGTCATGGCCTGCTCCGCCTCCTTCGCCGGCAACCTTATCGGCCTGACCTACGCTTTCGGTTCCACGATCTTGTTCGTAACGCAAAACATAGTCTCCAAGACGATCTTCAACGAAGCCGCTAAAGCCGACGCTGATGGCACGGTCCCGCTTAATCGAAGGAAACCGGATAAGCTCAATCTTCTCTGCTACTCTTCCGCTCTCGCATTCCTCATAACCTGCCCCATCTGGCTTTGGTCCGAAGGCATTTCAATCGCTGCCGACTACTTCAAGGACGGAGCGATTGAACTTCGTCAACGGCCCGGCTCTCTGGACCACGGCCGCTTAGCGCTGGAATTCATTTTCAACGGGACATTCCACTTTGCCCAATCTCTCGTTGCTTTCGTCCTTCTCGGCATGGTCTCACCGGTTACATATAGTGTGGCGAGTCTGATCAAGAGAGTAGTAGTCATCATGTTCGCGATTGTTTGGTTTGGGAATCCGATGAGCTATGTGCAGGGTTTTGGGTTCGGGTTGACGTTTGTGGGGCTATACCTCTACGACCGCACATCGGACGCGGCGAAGGCGGATAAGAGGGCGAGGGAGAAGGGCGAGACGAGTCAGCCGTTGTTGCCGTTGAATGTTGGGGATGCGAAGAAGCACGACGCTGGACCGCACGCGTTCACGCAGTCACCCATGGCCGCCAGCTCGGACGAGCTGCATGGCAGCCGGCCGTTCATGAACGGCTTCCCAGGCGCGAATGGGTATGCGAACGGCATGAGTACCTACAGGAACGGATCTCCTGCTGGCAGTGGACCGGGTAGACCAAGAGGGAATAGTGGTGTGGGTAGGCCACGTGGGAATAGTGGTGTCAGTCCTCAAAATGGTGGAGGGTATGGTCTGCCGCCTGGGACGAAAGCGGAAGAGACGTGGAGGAATGGTGATAAAGGAGGAGTTGGTGGTGGCGGTGGTGGTGGGAAGGGGATGGGGAGGCAGGAGGTTGCTGCTATTAGGTAGCACGCTGTAAATAAGCTGTGTTCCTTGTATAATCTTGTCAGTTCAGTCGGTCTTTGTCTGACTTCTTAGAGCATACCGCCCAAGACATCTGGAAGACTAGACCAGCTATACCGAATACGAAAGAGGAATGTACGATAATGGGAGGTTTTTACCGCCCTCCCGCCCGGCCACATGCTTCAGATGACTCTCTTGTACTAAGAGTGACCGACACGAATTACCCCTTTCGAGAGCTGTTAGACGTAGTGACGAGGCGGGCGGACCTGTACAATCTGGCAGAGTGGCGGACACAGAAACAGCAGACATTTACCAATGTTTGGAATGTAGCTCTGTTGCCAACCGCGAGTGCTGCCGTGCCATTTCCTTCTGGCTAATTACCATGGTCGACAGTGGAGTTAGATCATACCGCACTACGACTACTATGAGGCCAGACCATGCCGGACCAAGACCATGGCCTACCGACTAGTCGCCAATCTTGACTGGACCAACAAGAAAGCTAGGCGGCCTATAAGGTTGTTACATCATCCCCAAGATAGGCCAGAGGGTGACAGAGGAATGGTAGACAGAGATAGAATGATCGATAGAGAAGTCTACGTCACTTAACTGCACGATAGGAAGTACTAGCGGAGCCGAGCCCACTCCGCTCCTGCCCGGCGGGCGTAACAAGCTCTCTCTCACTAAGCTGTCCCCGGCTTCATGGACCGTCATCTTTATCGCCTTAAACATTACCAAAACCATGCGTTAACCGTCAAGCCTAAGAAGCTTACATCCACCGGCTTGCAACAACAAGCTTCCAGCCATATGCCGTTCGCTAGTGAATTCGCTGGTACCCATTTGCCAACGCAATTGAAGGTAGGTCGTTTTTCGATGATGCCAGTCGATGGTGAAGGGCGTGCGATAGTAGACGGTGTCCTGCCAAATAAGAGTAGTCGTAGGCGTCATGCACAGTAGTAGGCCGTCGCAAGCACCGGTTGCAGCTTCAGTGATTGATGACAAGTGGTGAGCATCCACACTTCAAGCCTACTACTGTTTCACGCACATGCATCATTCGGGTACCGCTTGAGCGCCCTCCTTCCGACATGCGCTAGAATCAGACCGCTTCCACAATGTGGCGCTCCTTCCGATGTTTCAGATGGCCGTGCGGGAAAGGTTGAGCCCTCCAGGCGGTCACGCCGTACCGGTCCGTACACTTCAGGATATCGTAGTAAAGCGGCTCCATGTCAACCACACGCCTGGACTTGTCATCTAGGAACCAGGAAACGCACCGTAAGATCTTCCCGAAGCACAGCGTTGGTAGAACAGCAGTATGCTCCCATGGTGTATCCTTGAGCAGTCGAGCAACCACGGACCCGGCGAAGACATTCATGCGTTGTTGGATCAAGAGAATGTTGAACTCGCGGTGGGCCTCATCTGTGTATGAGATCCACTCTTCGCCGTCGACTTCGGTCTTGGTGCTGAGGACGCACTCGGAAGATATCAGCGGCCAGTTGGCGATCTTAAGGATTCTCAGCTGACGTAGACTCGCTATCGCATCGATAGCCGCACCAAAGTCGCCGTCCAGGAGCGAGGTTTGCTTGGTCAATTAAAATGTGGGCAGCACCAGAGCCAAGTCTCTCAACCTCGGGCACAACTGGCACAACACCCCGACTTCATCGGCCGTCCAGCGTTGCTGTGCATCATCGGTCCGCGAATCGGAATCATGCATTGTGAGAACGATTGCCCTTAAGGTCTTCCCATGGGTGGCTAAGCACGTCAGATCGAACTTGCTTGGTGACCCAGACTGTCGGTAGCGAATCTGCAGGTCTTTTAGGCCAGAGAACGACCGAAGAAATCCTTCGATGATAGTTGCTGGTAGTGGCAGGCCATAGTACGAGAAGTGGCACAATGCTGGACACTGGGCGGTGAACTCAGTCGTGAGGTTCTGGAGCAGTCTACGCGTACCTGAGCAATTACTAATGTTGAGTGTACCCAGATGGGAGAAGCTGATGACTTTTTGTATGGTACGATTCGTGTCGTATAAGGTCTGTCGGCTCAGGGAAAAAATGTTCAGTCGGAGTCGGTTTTCTTTCCGCGCTAGGTCGATGTGTTGGAAGAGTGTGCTGAAAATAAGGCCATCCCGAAAGTTCTGGTCGTGAAGCAAATCGTCCACGTCTTTTCTATACTTCGTCTTCAATATGCCCAGCCCAAGTTCGGAGAGTTTCGGAGATTTGCGGATCATCTGCTGATAACCGTGAAGGTCCAAAGCACTCTCTATCAGCTTCGGGAAACGGAGCTGAATGACGTTCTGCAACCAGTCCCAGGAGAAGGCCGGGCAATCCGTTAAGTTCGAGATCACTGACCCCATCAACCCCAATGAGACGTCTTCGAGACGACGCTGGTTTATGGAGAGGGCCAGTATCAGAGAAGACTCGGTTGGGAGATTATCGGGAAGGCTGCCACAGAATGTCAGTTGGTGGCAAGCAAAAAGCCTTGGGGCAACTCACTCTATCTCGAGCAAGACGTCTGGTGGCAGACATTGCAGAGCTACCCTTATTGTCTGCCTAGCTGCCACTGGGTCCTCAGAATCATTTGGCGTGAAAGTGAGGCGCTTGGTGTAAGTGTGACCTGGGTTCCCTGCTAAGAAGATGCCGTTTAGGCTTGGGAGTTTGCACTTATCGAGGTCGATCTAGACATCCCGGTAGAGTCTTGGGATCACCGCTGCTCTCATAGCTGAACAAGTTAGACAGAGGCTTTGTAGATCTGTTGGTAGGTCGACGAAGTGCACAATTGCGAACTGCATTTCTGGTGGGGGTGTGTCCAGTGTTGGTGGCGGCATCGTTCAAGTAGGTCACAGTGAGCTTCCTATCTCGCCAGAGTACTGCGTTTGTAAGTGAGGAAAGCGGTGTTGCAAGAGAGCTTATTATACGCGCGATCTCGAATTTGTTGGTGCGTGGTATTGGAATTGGTGTCGACGGCGAGGTGTGTATTTCTACTCGGCGGAGAAGACGTCCTCGAACATTCAGTACAAAAGGATCTCCCAACCGTCAGCAAGTGACGTAGTCTGTCACATGCATGCCCTAATCGTGAAGGCAACCAAACACCCACATTCACACATTGTATTTCGCAGGCCGGTATCTCTATTATCGCCGTCCGGTAAACTCCTAGCTGTACTAATCGCAGTTGGCCATCTATGAAATCGAGCAATCTCATCTCTGAGGCCATGGGGGTACTGTCGGTTCCGGTGTCCACCAGGTGGCGCAAACCCTTGCCGGGCGGCCTTGTACAAGAGTAACCGGACCACGACAACGGTATACCGATCAGCGGCCGAGTCACACGGGACCAATAAGTATGGCAATCAATATCCAGATACATACGTTCTTTACTTATAAGGACTTTGCACACCCAACTCCCGAGCCTCACCAGCGGTATCCAACTCCAAACGCATCCCCTCGGGGTTCAGCTCAGGTATCTGGGAGCCCGGCTGTTGCGCCTCCTTGTACTCTTGCGCCACCGGCTGATAGTACGGCGCCATCGACTGCGGACCTTGCGGTTTTGAGTCAAACCCATTGCTCGCGTCTCACCACGACCGCGGGATCTGATGGTGCTGGTCCATCGCGGGCGAGGATGACATCGTCTTGAAACGTCGATTTTGCTTGAAGATAATGTAGCCGGCACCAAGGATGGCGAGGAGAAGGGGTCCGCCAATCCCGACACCTGTGGCAGCCATCTGACCCGCTGTGAACGACTGGGTGTTACCGTGCGCCGCGGTTGCACTCGCTGCTGGAGTGATCGTTGATGTCGTCGTTGCCGTGCAGTCAGCAACTCCCGTGCCTGTTGCAGTGCTTGCGGCATTCGCTGCGATGCTAAGCGTGGAGGACGGCCAGATCGTCAATGCCTGGTTTGCAGGCTGCAAGGCTTCAACGTACTGTGGTCGTTGCACAATGTTGTTGCCCCCTACCATAGGAGATGTCTCCGTCGTGTCGCAGTTGGTGGGCGAACCGCAGACGAAGTCCAAGTCTTCGCATACGGATATTGTGATACCTTTGTCTTGATTCTCTATAGTCAAGGTGACAACGTCAGCTTCACCATGCCGTAGATCGAACACCAATACAGCAAAAGACACCGACGTACCATATTTGCATGTCGAAGGACATCCCGTGCCCCATTCCGGATCTGTACAGCGTCCACGGCTCGAAACACCGCCAGATAAACAGAGGCGATTGTCAAGACAAAAGGCGTTCGAGCCGCAGCAAGCTGATGTAGAGCCATCGGAGTTGCCGTAAGGAAGGTCGTCCGGCGCCGTCGTGTTGCCGTCGGGGTAGTAGCAGGTTGCTCGCGCGGAATGTGCTGGACGAAGCAAAGCAGTTTGTATCACAAGAGCGCCCAAAACTGGGTATTTGGAGAAGGATAGAAGCATCTCGTGAGAAGCAGTGCGCTGCCACGCCGCAGAATGGACGTTCGGCAAGGACTGTGAGAGGCCTTATGAAGTGGATTCTGAGATAGCTGTTCAGCCTAGTATTTAGGGCTCTGCATAGCCGACCGGTTAGCGTCAAGATGTGTCCTGTGCGTTGCTGCTTCCCCTGCACAACCCCGGCTTGGCCGCTCATGGCCCCCACGGCCGGATTATGCCAAATCGAACGTAACAGCGTGGCTGCGGCCCTCGAGGTATGATACTTGTATTGCGCCATCGGGAAACGCTCTGCAACGAACCTGCTTCTGCCATACCTACTAGAGCGCAAAGAGGCCAGGGAATGGAGCGGCTCAATGCTATCCACCAGCTTGTGTTTGTCGTCTCTGATCCAGATTGAGTGCAGTCTATACTGTAAAAGAGATCTTGTTGCATGCTTTCCATTCTCAGAGGCTTACTCTGAAGGTCTTCTTAAGCTGCATTGCGAAGCTCCACGTTGCGGAGCTTCTGATAGCCGGAAGGCCGGTGCTGATGCTGATGCTGCTCCCGGGTTGGAGATCATATGATGTCCATAATCGTAGGTTTGCTGCGCCCTTGGTGATACTTGAGCTCCAGAGCGGGAATGCGGTCTGCTCTGACGCATGCCACGCCGTACTTGCTTAGCTGAGCAGCTGGAAGATACACCAGAGGTCCACTCTTTGTCACCATCTTGAAGTCCTGGTCCACGACCTTGCCAGTTGGGAGAGTGTTGCTGCCAAAACAGAGAGCTGGTAATCCATCGAGGCCGGGGCAGTCTTTCGTAGACGCAAGGAGCCGTAAAACTTGTGTAGCAAGATTGTCCATCAACTCGAGGAGGCGTAACTTGTTGAAAGCGTCGCGCACTGGATCGTGGTAGGGATAGACTGTGCTCATGTCACCAGCTTCCGCCGTACGTAAATAGACGTCAGTCGGAAATCTCGGGAAGTTGAGGATCTTGAGGAATCGCAGGCATCGAAGCTTTGCAAGCTCGTGGATAGTAAGATCGGGGTCGCCGGACTGCAACAGTGACGCAATGGGTATCGTAATGGCCAGCTCTTCGAGATTACTGCAATGCTTGCACAGCCATTCCACATCACCAAGCAGCATGTGCGATCGCTCGCCATGCATGGATATTATCAGTGATTGGAAGTGCTCCGTATGACTCTTTAGACATGCGATATCGAACGGAGAGATGCCATTGTCTCCCGGCAGGGCCACGTATCCCACCATGAGGGTGGTGAGTCCACCGAAGGACTTCAGGAAGACTTCCATAGTTGCGGATGAGACGCTCGAGCCAAACCATGAGAACTCCTTCAAACGGGGAGGTGTGACCGGGAAGCTTATGGCCAGAGAATCGAGGAACTCCTTTCCGCCTGTACACACGCCGAGGAAAGGGATCTCTAAGGTCCCAAAATCGATGACTTGTCGGATGCTTCGGTGTGCGAACTTGATAGACTGGGAAAAAAGTCTGAGCTCCTCAATCTGCACGGGTGGCCCGTCACCGTACGGTGGGGTATGGCTGAAGAGTTTGCTGAAGATGAGCCCGTCCTTGCCGAGGCTATCGTGAAGGCCCTCAATGGCAAGCCTTCCCGGCACCGTTTCACCAGTGCAGAGGATGAGAACTGATAGTCGGGGCGCGTGCAGAACGAGCTTTTGGTAATCTTCAAGATCGGTCTCACGTTGTATGCACCTTGGTAGACCGAGGCGCTTAACGTTTCCTAGCCATGCCCAGGAGAACTCAGGGCATCTGGTAGCTTCCTTGATGGCGTCACCTGGGAGGCACATGACGAGCTGCTCTAGGTGACGCTGGGTCGAAGACAAGGTGAGCAGGAAGTCCAGAGGCAGTGTCGTGCTAGCCGGCAGCGTATTCCAACAGTCAGCTTTGGCATCGTCTCGTCTAGGTGAAGCCCCACTCACTCGATCTTCTGAAGACAGTCACGGGGCAGACATTGCATCGCTAGTAACATGGTCCTCCAAGCGAGGCTTCCAGCTGCTGGAGACTCTGGGATGAAACGTAGATGTTTGATATAGGCGCGTCCCTGATTGTTCACGTCGATGAATTCGTGCAGAGCCGGTAGCGTGAGTTTATCGAGGTCAAGGATCACTACGCGGTACAGACCAGGAAGCGCGATATTGCGCAACGCGGAGCAGGTCAAGCAAAGGCTCTTAAGGTCAGTCGGCCAGACGATGTAGTCGATAATGGCAAGTTGCAGTTCAGGTGCTAGGCGTTCGAGTTTCGATGATGCCATCTTCTCAATAGTGGGATCCAAAATCCAGGTGCAGGAAGCAGCTTGCCGTAGGTTCAAGCAAATTGCGACGCTGGAGCTGACGTGCCTGTCCAGTAGGCGACGTGGTGCTGTGGTGTACGCTCTGCTCTTGTTGTTAGTCGTAGATGAGGATCGACCGCTCTTTGTGCTATTGAGTGCGGCTGGGGCTGTAGAGGTGTTTGTTGTGTTTACGCCTGTGTCCGATCTCGACAGTGAAAATATTGAGACATCGTCGGAATTAGCAACGAAAGAATACTCACATGACTCAGTCTGTCACATGCAAACCTTGGGTTGCTGTAAGGCAGCCAGGCAGACACTCCTCGTCAAAGCACCCTTGGCACTCCTACACTGGGGCCCCCACCTTGGCACTGTTCCCGCTACGGTGCTACGTGGCAGCGTAGGTCCTTTGGGTGGATCGATAACAAGATTGTACACCGAGCCTGGGAGATGGCAGCCATTTGAAAGCAGCCATGGGCAAGGGCCGGTGACACGAGAGGTTGCTAGCTTGGGGCTTCGTGATGGCAGATGGTACTTGACCTACAAGCGACCTATACTGCGGCATTTTCATTGCAAGTTTTCCGGAGAGGCCGGTAGAAAATGAGAGATCTCCGAGAGCTTCCATGGCAGCAGAGTATCTGCAGGCCGATACAACAGCTTTAATGCTGCCCAGTACAAGAGCGAAGGGCGGCGAGTACCAATGCTCTCGAGCCTCGATGCATGTACTCTCACGGCTAGCATGGCAGGTTTAAAGAGCCTTGGCAGTTGTAACGAGCCTTGATGTCCAGTGGTCCTTGGCCTATCCCGTTGTCCAAGTGCTCCACCAGGAGGGTGCGCAGGCGAACCCTACAGGAGATCCATCGCAGATCAGGCTCGTCCGTCTTCCCATAGCATCTCTTGCGCGGTCTGCCGCCGGCGTGCATAGGGTCTTTTGTGTTCATTGATCTCTGCCAAATGGCTTTCATCTCGACCTCGCTACATCCTGCTGCTACCCAACCAGCTCTATGCTTCGGCTGTCGTGGAATTTCCGGCGGCCGGTCACTCCATCCGATATCTACAGCTGCAAGTCATGGGCTGCCGCCGCGGCAAGTAGGTCAAGATGGAGGAGGACACAGATAAGGCATGGGAGTAGGAATGACTTATAGTCGGCGAGAAGGAGGAACATGGCCCGTGCATGGCCGTAACACAACTTCAGCCCCTCACAAGCACCTGACAAGCTTTCGTCTCGTCACATCTTCGCACCACAGGAACTGTTGCATCGCGGGAGCTGCTACAGAGCTGTTGAGAACACGTAGACTGCAACAAGGTAGGTGCTCTTTCCCTTCTACATCATTGACAAACAGTACAATATGCCTTTCGACACCATTCCTTCCAAGGCGAGCCTCAAGCCTGAACCTTTCAGTGCCCACGTCTCAGACGATGAGCTCGAATCCTTCAAGCAGCTGCTGAAGTACTCCCGCATCGGTCCGAAGACCTATGAGAATCTGACCGCAGACGTGAAGGATTTCAACCACTGGGGCATCAGCCGGCAATGGCTGGAAGAAGCGAAGCAAACCTGGGAGACGAAGTACGATTGGCGAAAGACGGAGGACACGATCAACAGCTTCCCGAACTATACTGCCCAGATTGAAGACAATGGTTTCCAGTTCGAGATACATTTCATTGCTCTCTTCTCGAAGAAGGTGGATGCTGCTCCATTGGTCATGTTGCATGGATGGCCTGGCTCGTTTCTGGAGTTCTTGAGCACACTTGAGTTGCTTAGAGAGAAGTACAAGGAGGATGATCTGCCGTTCAATGTCATTGTGCCTAGCTTGCCAGGATATGGCTACTCGAACGGACCACCACTGGACAAGAACTTTGACACCGAGGGTATCGCTCGGGTTATCGACAAGCTGATGGTGGGCCTGGGCTTTGGTGATGGCTACATCGCTCAGGGCGGAGACGTTGGCAGCTTTGTGTCAAGGGTGCTTGGTGCGAAGCACGATGCTTGTAAAGCTGTGCACTGTAGGTCCACCTGTGGGTACTTTCGTGGGCTCTGTGACCAGCTGACAGCAATTACTATACAGTGCACATGTGTATTGGCCTCGCGCCCGAAGGGCATGACGTCAACTCACTGAGCGAAGCTGAGAAGAAAGGCCTCCAACGCTACGAGAACTTTGGTGCCCTCGGCAACGCCTACGCTCGCGAGCATGGCACAAGGCCTTCTACCATTGGCCTGACGCTCTCTTCGAGTCCATTAGCTGTGCTGGCTTGGTAAGCTTACTGAGCTCCTTCACTGCTACAACAATCACTGAAAGCGTGCAGGATCGGCGAGAAATTCCTCCAATGGTCAGACGACAGTCCACCTCTCTCCGAGATCTTGGACTCTGTAAGCCTGTACTGGTTCACCGATTCTTTCCCACGCTCAATCTACACCTACCGCCAGTTCTTCGGCCCTAAGCCGACCTTCTTCCACCCGGACCCGGAGTTCTACATCAAGAAGCCCTTGGGCTACTCTTGGCACCCGAAGGAGCTTGCTCCCATCCCGAAAGACTGGGTAGCTGGGACGGGCAATCTGGTCTGGTACCGAGGGCACGACGAGGGCGGACACTTTGCGGCGATGGAGAAGCCCAAGTTGTTTGTTAAGGATATGGAAGATTTTGTGGGAGAGGTTTGGTCGAAGGCTAGTAAGTCATAGAACGAGCAGGTTTGTTTGAGCCTGGTTATCTACAGCACAGCGTAACAACATCTTACATGGCCAGTATGCCTCCAGGTACGAGGGATGGTGACAACGGACGTTGCCGTTTTATGTCTCCAGCGTATTGGATTATTCCAAGTCTACGAGAGAGCTATGCAATTGACTGAATGCACTCACCCTCTCGAGAGGTCCATGGATGCTAGCTCTCACGAATCTCGAATTTTTATAGCGGTCTAGAGAGCGATACAACAGCGGGTCCGACCTGCTGACTTTTGGAGATGGCGGCAAGGTCCAATGTCGCCAAGCCTTGGTGTATCTGACAACAGGTCCTCATCCGAAGACCGCTCTGTCTAATTCGCAATGTTCTCCGAGTCATCCACCACCACTGCATCATCCACAACTTCCTCCCCCGAGTCCTCCCCAGCCTCCCCACGCTTTCTCTTCGCCCTAACAAGGTGCCTATACCACCATCCCTGCACCACGTCATCGATCTTCCTCCCCTCGCCACTCGCTTGTACATCCGACGGGCTTAGGCCGCAGTGCCGAGCCATGAAGCAGCGAGGATCCGCAACTTCGCCCACCTGGTATTCAATCTTGGGCCCCTTCAACTTGATATAACAGTGCTGCTCCACGAATTGCGCCTACTCAAGCAGCGCTCCAAAGTTCGTCGTAGTGGCATCGCTGCAGCCCAGACGTAGTTCGAGGAGTCGGTCCTCTTGGCAGAACTTATGTTGCAGATCTTGAATGCTCATACCGCGGAGTGTGGCAAGAATGGTGGTGAAGTCGAGGTTTGCGATGAAGACCTGCGTTGGCGATGAGCCGTACGCTGCGTGCGCTGCGTCGCGATTGCGGATGATACGACCGCGGAACTCACGGCGGATTTGGCGACAGGTAAGGAGCAGGGCGTGTAGGCATCTTGGACGTATACCGGCGGCACGTAATACTGTAACTCTTTGTGTGACCTTGGGGACGATGTAGTCGTATATCTTGTTCCGAAGCTCGCCTGGTAGGTCGAGGAGGAAGCACGATCCTGCATCAGCTGCTTGGTTCATGGCGATCGCGGCAGATGGTGTAGAGCATGGCTCAGGCGTTCTCGCCGCCCTTGGTGTAGGCATTGGCTGCGACATGCTCAAAGTGATCTTGCTTGTGACTTCGTGTGTGACCGATGTGCGCAAGAAATATTCTCGAGCCGATTGTGGAAGAGTGGAGCTGCAGAGACGCGCGAGTCAGTAGCTCGAGATCAAGTGAAGTGACAGAATGTGAATGGTGCGGAGATGGGACGACCTCCATTTCGTGCTCGAAACGGTTGAATCGCGACCCTGTCCAATTCACATCTTCGAACACCATCTTCGACGTACTCTGTCTGTTGAAGCGTAGCCATCATAGGTCTCTGGACGACCACCACGTCGTCTTGACCACTCACTTCCCAGACCGAAGCCGCGGGTACAGCCGCTAGCGTGTTTTCGGCGGAACAGGTCTGCACGCTCTCTCCGTTCCAATCTCCCTTTCCATCACCATCACCATCTCCACCAGCCTCCAGGACACGACCTCTTGCAGATCTGGAACCCCCACCGATAGCTTTGGTGTGCTACTATAGCTGACGGAACCGCGAACTTTCAGCGTTCATGCAGGGGCTACGTATACGCCTCGTACGTCGCGTATGGGGCCAAAACGAGCACCAATCGTGGTCCACACCGGCAGGCACATCATTACTTCGGCCATTTCGGGAAGGGTTGAGCTGAAGGGCGATAATAAGGTGCTGCCGTGAACCTTTGTTAAGAGCGTTGCATCTGGTTTTGATGTGTGGTTGGAATTGCCGCACGATGGGCGATCGCGCAAAGTGGCTGAGCCTGATCGCCCTTGTATGCGGCTGAACGTGCACCACGATGCAGTCACCGATTGAAGGTTCCCATTGGTCCTTTCATCTGAGGGTTCAGGCCGCCTGGTACAGCTGGAAAAGCCTGGCTCTCTCCTCGTCAGTCCCCCGCGCACATCTGCACTCACAGCGAAGATGGTGTTCAATTATCGAAGAACGCTTCCTTTGCACAGTGTCTTGCACTTCAAACCATTTCAGAGCCTCTGATTAAACGTTCGTTTCATCGTCTTCATTTCACAGATACTCTTTATCTTCTACCACCTTGCCTGCTGGCAGCGCACTCTGAGACCGCACACGACCCGCGAATGCCCTTGAACATGGAACTGTCTAAATGGGTTGGTGTCGCAGCCTTCGCGTTGTTCTTCGAAGGCGTATATGCGACAAATTCGTCTTCAGGTACTCATAGAGTGCCCGAGTCACCGCCCGGCCTGATCCTGATCTTCACAGTTGTACCTTACCGAAATGTCACGATTGCAAGCTCGATGCCATCCACCAGCTCCGTGTCATCCTCCATCGCGACAATCTCTGGTGGTATCGAGTCACTTACGGCGAGCACATCTACGGCCGCCAAAGTGGGATACTACATTGTTCAGGGCCTTGGAATGACCGCTTCTGAACACCTGACGTCCTCGACGGTTGTGACATCGAACTCGGCGTCAACACCGTCTTCACAAAAACGAAAACTTAAAAGCATGACTGCTGGAACAAACAACAAGACGTACACCGAGGGTCCCCATGCTGGGAATCCTACGTCCTCGGCATCTTCGACAGCGAACCCGATGTCACGATGGCCTTCGCACAACCAAGATCTAGCAAGTACGACTGCTGCGCCGAGCAATCAGACATCCACCAATCCGCAGCACGGGGGCAACTTCACCAACATCGCGGCGGCGTATTCAGCTGCATGGACTTGCCTGAGCTCATGGAGAGATTGGGAAGCTGCTGTAGCAACTCACAGCCATATGGTTTCGACCTCGTATGCAACGAGCTGGTACACAGACACGACTACCGAATACAGTATGTACACACCAGGCACATACCTCTTGACGACACCGTGCGATGGCGTTCCAAGAGCATCCTTCATCGCATTATCGAGTAACGGCACTGTCGATCCCTTGACGTCTTCGATCGTGGAGGAGTACACAACGACCCTCGCAGCGACGTATACTACACAGACGACTGTCGCCACCTTGGGAGCTTTGCCACCGAAACCCTCATGCACAATGAACGACCAACAGTGTAGAGTAATGACCAGTGCGTGGGACGACTACTTATACATGAAGCGGACATCACTGAATCCTACTTCGAGACGAAGATCTACAGTACACTGGCGCCCATCGAGCCGTCACCTCTGTGCACACAATCGTATCTGACATTAGGAGAGGGAGAAAACGTGGGCGCTTTATGCCAAGCGACCTTGGGTAATCCTGGGATATTCTACTGTGGGTCACCTCTGTGGCCGAGTTGCTGTATCTCCCCACTGACTTGTTCCAGGGCCGGTCACGACAGCATCTGGAAGCTTTTGCGGAGGGAAGCGCTCAACCATCACCGCTTCCCCGACCGGTAATGGGCCCAACACCATATCTGTCAAGGGTACCGTCCTGACCTCTCCGACGGTGTACATTGAGTACTCCGATATCTACTACTTCTCTACCGGCGTCAACACCTCGACTTCACTCCGCACGAGTATGATGTTCGGGATGAATCCGGATGACGTATCAATGCTTTGCGACGGTGGGAACGCCGTAGCCGGAGCATTTCAAACGGTGAAAGTAGACCTTGCAGATCTAGAATGGCCGTAGGTGCCCTTGACTGATAAGTTTGTTGCAAGCTTTGGTACATTAAGCTGATCTTCGAGTCTGGCAGGTCTCCTCTTACTGCCCACGAGTGCACCCGCTCGAGACCTTCTCCAGGGCTCACCCTTACTGGCGCCTTCACCCCAGTCCTAGCCGTTCCTTATCATATCACTGCATCCGTTCTCTCAGCATTGAGCCCAGCATTCTTTGAAGGGATATGTGAGATTGCGCTGTTCGGAGGGAAATATGACGAAAATGTACGTCTTCCATCTACCTCAAGATTGACATCTCTGAACAGTATTAGGCACTACCTCCTGAGTTCCTGCCGCCGGCTGCCAGCATAGCTAGTCCGTTGAGGGCCCCAGTGACACAAACGACTACGTTCATGTCGACGAGCACGCCTGCTCAACCCAGTGCTTATCCACAAACCGTTGTTCCTCCGACCTCCACTCTTACACCGACGCTTTCTGCAGGGAGTGGGCCTACGAAATACAGCTCATCGCAGCCCACAGGGACCGTGGAGCCGTCGCAGACAGAGCACGCTTCAGTCTCAACTGCTTCTACTCAGCCAACACAAGATATTCCGTCTTCCAAGGCGATTCCGGATCCGTCGGGCTACGACGAGACAACCAGCTTTACGCCTCCAGCGAACCCTGTGCTGGCTCTAGCCCCTGCCGCTACGAGCGATGTCCACGTTATTCCTTTAGCAAGCCCGCCTGCTTCTGAAACACACGATGCGGTCACTGTTCCCAGCCAGCCGCCATCCAGTGGACAACCTGCCGACCCAGATCCGTCACAGAGAATCCAGATACCGGCAGCACAGAGCGGCTCGGTAGCACAGGGTTTGCAGCCTGGAGCACAGTCATCTGTACCTGGCGCTGTGGTCACTCTTGGGCATTCGACCTACACGGCATCTCAGGACGCAAGTGGCAACGTGGCCGTGGACAGAACGACCCTCACGCAGGGTCAATTTTTAACTACAGCGGGTCACATTATCAGCGCCGGCTCGAGCGGACTGGTCCTCGACTCAAGCCAATGTGTTCCATTCAGCTCACTTGCGACTAGCGGCACCATACCGCCGGAAGGCGCTGTATTCACCGTCGATGGCAGCACTATTACAGTCAAGACGGTCCCAGGCCAAACTGGAGCAGTCGTGGACGGCTCAATTGTGCCACAAGACCAAACACTCACCATTGGAAGCCATACGATCAATGCTGGCCCTAGTGGCGTCATCGTTGATAGCGAGCAAACTGTTGCATACAGTCCATTAGTGACCTTCGGCGCAACATCACGTGTAACGGGTGTCTTGGCGACCTTTGGTGGTAGTACTTTCACAGCGCTGTTGGAGAGTGGTAACAGCAACGTAGTGATTGACGGCTCGACCTTGGCCGCCGGACAAGACTTGACGGTAGGCAGCAACACCATCAACGCAGAGTCAGGCGGCATCGTCATTGATGGCACCAAGACGATACCTTACACTGTGCTCGCTGGGACTGCAATAGGTGACAGCGTAGGCGACGACGATGCCTCTGCCTTATTATCGATGATCGGAGAGGCTATCAACCCATCTGCCGTCGCGACCGTCACTGCGGAAGGCCAGCCGTACACGTTCGCTTCTCTGCCCGGTGATGGTGGTGTTGTGGCAATCGACGGAACTACAATATCTCAAGGAGGTGCTCCGATGACTGTCAACGGCGTTCGAATCAGCGAAGCGGCTGGCGGCTTAGTCATCGACGGGGCGACTACAGTCGGCTTCTCCACTGCATCAAGCGACGCTATTGCGGTGCTTACAGCAGGTAGCCAGCCCTACACGTTCACCTCCTTGCCTGGCCCTAGCGGGTTCGTGGAGATAGACGGCACAACACTATCCATGGGAGGCTCGCCTATAACCATCGCTGGTGTCCAGATCAGCGAAGCCGCTGGCGGTCTAGTGGTCGGTGGTACAACGACCGTGGGGTTCTTTACTGAATTCGACAGTCAGATCACGTCAACAATACCGGCCAAGACCACAGCATCCGACACCACAACAGCAATGGCCTTTAACCCCGGTGCCACGACCGCATCTCCAGCGAACCCGACCACAACGACTGCAGCAGCTTCTAGGTTTGTTTCGAATGCCGGATCTTTCGTCGGCGTAGCATGTGCTGTTGCTATGGCCGTGTTCAACGTCCTTGGCGCCTGGGCGTAACAGCATGATACGTCTATGCATACTTCGGCGAGGCTCGCTAAAGCCGGGGGCTTGCTGACGTTCTCATGTCCCGAGCGACATTGATGCTCTTGATCGGCCGCTAGGTATCTCAGAATCACAAGAGTGTCGGGAGGTAGTCGAAGTGATCACGACAAACACTCCGCATAGCTTTGCAATCATCAAGCAGCCGTATAGCCCGCTCGAAGGTCAAGAACGAGTTGGGATTGTGGGAGCACAAGCGGCAACGTTCATTGTCACCGACCCTTGATGGTTGCTTATCTCACATCCATGCACCGGAGAGGTAGACTAACAGTAGCTTCTGAGCCGGAATTACTACAGACTGGCGGTATCACGGTAAGCTCTTCCGTTCCTACCGCCATGGGCGGCCTCAGAAGAATGTTTGCTGCTCTGCACAGCCCACGGCCCCGCGCGACGACTACAGTGTCCGGACCATGCGGACCGGATCATCTGTAAGCATATATCGAGGACCATAGCCGAAGTGAGGCCACAGCCGCATCAAGTTCAGGGTGGCGCAGCAGGCCGCAGCCGCAATTCCTGCTGTTCTTGCTTCCGAGCAAATTCTCTCCCGCCACCCATTTGGATCATGATTTGACTTGTAATAATCCAGTCCGTTGTCATTCCTCATAACCTTACAGATGCCTCATGGAAGTAGTTGGCGCTGTCAGCGCCGTCCTGTCCATTGTCCAGATCAGCCTCTGCTTCGCCAAAGAACTGTTCGAATTCGGGAGAAGCATTCGAGACGCACCAACAACGATTCAGCAGGCCGCCAAAGATGCGCAAGCCTTTCACGCCGTCGTACGTTCGTTGCAACTGGCCTTGGACGACCTGCATATACAAGACTTCGTGGAGAATGACGACAAGCTCAAGTCCGAGGTTGCAACTTTGGCCAATCCGATACAAAATTGCTCCGCTCTCTTTCGTCAACTCATCCTAAAGCTGCAAACTTGCGCTCGGGTCGCTCCAGGGCGCAAGGGCACTGTGAGAGCGTTCAAGGCTAGCCTCGGGTGGTACATGGCCAAAAGCGAAATCCAGGATCTGATAGCCTAGTTCGACGGAACCAAGAACACTTTAGACGTCGCTTTGAGTACCATAGTACTTGCGCTACAATTTCGCCATGCCGCTCAGGGACATGCACAAGCCGCTCTGAGAGTGCGACTTGAACGACGCCGCTCAAGCGAGTCGATCTCGACTGATGCCGGCTTCGCTTTACGGAGGTATCTTGCTAGCCCAGAAGACCTCAGTATTACTGGCACATCAGACTCCTATGATCCACCACCAGATAGCCAGCATCTCCATGACAACACATGTTCTATCAACGAGTGTATGCAGTCCTGCTACTCTCCAGAGCTTTCGGACACGACCACCTTCGGAGAATCTGCCGAACCGGCAATGTCGCGGATGACATGGCCATCTCAGTGGTCGACGTTCGTAACGATATGTGTTGGGAGCGTACTTTACTCTCGTTCGCGATTCAATTTGGCAACGTCTCAGACGTCGAGGTCATACTAGATCGCGGTGCGGATCCAAATGTTCACGACCGGACGCTCGATGGCACATCCGCAGTGCTTTGGTCACTGCAGCGAGCACACAAGTTGGCCGACGCGGACATGGTCGAAGTATTGCTGAAGCATAGGGCCGACTTCGACCAGAAGGACGATGCTGGCCTTTCTCCGCTATGTAAAGCCGCACTCTCTGGGAGCACATACACAACCAAGCTGCTGCTTGATGCAGGGGCCGACGTAGATGCGCAAGATCAATGGGGTTGGACTGCATTGCACCTGGCATGCTATCAGGGACTGGAGCACGTAGTGCGACTGCTGCTCGAACATGAACCACAACTGGGGCTGCGAGCCACGTTGGCACTTGATCGTAACCATGCAGTTACCGGTGGCTGGACCCCTCTCCATGTTGCTTTTCTGCTATGCTAACACGATAGCACCGAACAGAACTAATCGATTCCCGTCCAGAATATAGGTGTTCACGCACACCATTACGATATGCTCGGTGACGTGCGCACCCAGCCAGGTCAATTGGATGGTATACAGCAGTGTATTCGAGAGCTGCTTCGAAAGGGCGCAGATTTGGCTACCAAGACAGATTGTGGCAAGACTCCCATGGAAATCGTAGAATGAGGCTCGAACACGTCAACAGCTGAGAGCTGCGATCTGGAGCCGATGGCAAAGGAGCTAGCCACCCCTGTCTCTTAATGCAAGCGGTCGTGGCGCTCTTGTATCGGCCAGCAAGATGTCAATAGCCGGCGCTACTATGGGAGAAATAGCACAATCCTCCGGTGATGCAAGCAATCCTGGGGCTCATATATTGACTGGCAGGACCTTGTAGGCAAGTACCACCCTTGGACGAGATGAAGGATTTCTCGAACAAATTCAACGTCGCCATACTGGATAGACTTATACATGATATCGTAAAGCATACTGTACAGGCAGCCGTCTCATCATACACTCATCAATCGTTGCTCATCGTCGCCGGAATACTGGCCAATCTTGAAGTTCCTCTGAACGCCCCATCGACCCTGACTCTCGCGAAAGATCCGTCGTCCAACAAGCAGCAGTAGTCGCCAACGCCGTTCTCCCAGTCTCTCGACATTCGCTGGACTCCGCCACCCACTCCCTGCCATACTCACCACCCTACTGCGGACTCCTATGCTTATGCTTACTAGTATGCCGATGCACATGCGTCTTCTCCCTCTCATCACTATATCTTCGTCTCCTGTCCAGGTCCTCCCGATCAACAACCCTAACCCTCTCCTCCCTCCTCCCACCAGTCAGTTCCCTATCCTTCCCGTTGGTCGCATCGAGCGGCAAGAAAGGTATCAGCGTGAGGGCAAGCAGCGGATTTAAGACCTGTCTGGCCTTGTTCTGTTGAGGGTCGGACTTCTTTCTCTCGATGTCTACGGATTTGGTGTAGCCTGCGTAAGGGTCTCCGCCGCCTGAGTGTGAGTAGCGGCGGGAGGAGGAAGAGTCATGTGAGCGTCGAGAGGAGTCGTATGAACGGCGTGAGTCGCTGTCGCGGGAGCTGCGATGGCTGCGATGGCTTCTCCCATCGTCGTCGTAGGAGCGTCGCACTGACTTTTCGCTGGTGGAGTATGAAGTCGGCATTGTCGCTTCAGTTGTTTGGAATCAACCCTTCTCTCTTGTCAATGCTTCGTATCGCTACTCAATGTTTCGAATTGCTCAAGGCTGTACTTTGCGATAGACTCGAGCCTTGCAGTCTGCCAAGGGAGCTTGCCATAGCTTATATAGCTGCCTGGACATCGTGAACGTGTGGGAGGACCAGCCGTCGAGCTCCGAAGCTGTTGCAGGACGTCAGACTTACGTTGATTGGGTGGCGGCTCGTTCTGGTGCTTTGCCGGACGATCACTTTCTGTTCTGCAGGGTCCAGACCAGCAGCTGTGTACGTCACACATACCAATGTAGGGCTCACGGAGCCGAGTGCGACAGCCTACCATATGAGAGACTGTCGACTAACTGTTACGGAAGCCAAGTGCACAAAGATAAGCGAGCCTGGAAGATTGCAAAGCAAGACTCTAACAGAAACGAACAAGAAAAACGCGCAGAGCGACAATTGATGAGAATCGGCAGAGTTCGAGGTAGTTCTTTGCATAGCTGAGCAGGTCTATCGTACGCTGTCGGTAGGTACAGCGCTCTATTTATTCGTCTCAGTCGTTACGTCATCGTATCGTGAGAGCGGAGCTTCGGCGACCGAAGTGTCCCGTTAAGGTGGTGCTCCGTAGTCTTGCGCAGCCCTTTGGGCTTCAGTGAAGGACACTCTACTTCGGTGGGCCTGCAACACATCAAACATTGCTATGCTTCCCCTGTGCCGCACGCGCTCGGGCTGGAGTCCTGCAATTCGGTTCGGGAGCGGAACGCATGTTCTGCGTAGGAGTCGAAGTCTCAACCCGAAGCAAGCCCCCTAAGCTTCTCAATAACCTCATCCACGCTCTCCATATCCCCCGCATCCAACCCTTTCCTATTCCACACAGTCTCCGGCAAACTCGCCTCCAGCTCATCAAGCGCAGGCTGGTAATTCCTGACCTCTGAACTCAACGCAGAAACAGCCTTCTTCCTCGCCGCCTGGTCCTTATCCTCCACCGCCATCTTCGCCAACTTCGGCACACCTCCGATCGCAAGTAACCTCTCCTGGCTTTTGACATTGTTCTGAACAGCGGTACTACAGCACCACGCCGCCATCTTCCTCAATCCCGCTTCCGGGTTCTCCAATTGCTCTATGAGCGGTGTCCAGAGGCCGAGCGACTCCATGTTGTTTGAGTTATCGAGGTTCTCAATCAGTTGTTCAAAGTTGTCGAATGCCACCATCTTGTTCTCGAGCTCTGCTTCGGGATTGACGATGACGGTCATGGATTCGCGCATTAAGTCTGCATCTGAGGGCCCGCCGAGGAGTTGCGCGAGAATTTCGGGGTTGAGGCCGCGGTTAGGGTCGCGTTGTTGGTCTGTGGGCGGTGCGTTGGTGGAGGCGGATGAGTTCTCGATGCCCCATTGGAGGAGTTGGTTGAGGGACTGTTGGTCTGCCATTGTGTGGTTTGTTTGGCGGTTTGATTGAGGTGTTCGGTGTCTTGGGTGTCAGTGGTATAGTGAGTTTTTAGAGAGTATGAGAGCCGTGAAAAAGAGGAAAGAGGAGACAATGTTAAGAAAAGATAATACTTGACCGTGACAGTACGATGACTGAGGCGGCTGAGGCAGAAAGATCTTGATGGCGCTAGGCCTTTCTCGGGCCTTCGCGGGCCTTCTTCTTGCAAAGCACGTGACTTGCTCTCGATGTCGATCCCGTGACTCTCATGGCACCGCGCTGGCTGGTCAGCATGCCCCTTCGTACTCTGCGAGTCTCTCAGCTCCGAAGATGCTGGCAGCAGAGATGCGAGGCCTCGAAATGTATTACTGTTCACCCCACCATGCCCCGCTAGGCACGTGCGCCGTGTCATTGACAGGGGTTGGGTGAACCAGAGGAGGAGGAAGGTGGAAGTGCTGGACCAGACTCATGGAGGCCTCTCGTCTGACGGATCGATATCACCCCATCAGAGCAAGGCTCGTTATTGCTGACTTGAAATTGCAAGCGCTGCCTTTCGGTCTCGTTGCGTCATGGGAAGGCAGTGATTGTCGGTCTTGGCGCGAGCATTGCGCGTACAGAGGCGAGCGTGGAGAGTCTGTAGGCGGCCACATTCTTCAGGTAATAAGATAGAGAGCTGTATATCTTGATATCGAGTGCACCCTCGACCGCTATCACTGCAAGACATCAACATAAGGAGAAAGGTATTGTTGAGAAAAGGAGAGAGGATCGTTCTCGACGTCCAGAGATTCCCCCAACTCGGCACCGGCCGCCGCTTAGCGCTTCGGTTTCCGCCAGCCCACACTTTCACGCCTTCCTCACCGACAGCTGTAACCACATCCACTGCACCATCCACCACCTCGTACCTTGCAGCCGCCACTCCCATCCACTCTATCCAGCTCTTGTAATAACCAAGAGCTCAACAACCGAACAACTACACTCCCTCGACATCTACAAACACCGCCGCCATGGAGGGTAAGCACGTTGGAATTTCTATTGTTGCACCATTGCCGCCTGCACCCGCACCACCCACCACTCCAGGCATTCATTAGGACATAATCGCTGACAAGAGTGCGATGTACAGAGGAGGTTGCTGCGTTGGTCATTGACAATGGGTAAGATTGCGCCCGTCCACCATACTTCCATCAGCCCACAGCGGCTGCCTCGACGTCATATAACAATATCGACATCTGGCGGATAGCGAGCAAGAGGCGGATGATGAGTGTGAGACGGATACCATGCTGACATCAATGGCAGCTCGGGTATGTGCAAGGCTGGTTTTGCTGGTGACGATGCGCCGAGAGCTGTGTTCCGTAAGTTTGGAAACACCTAAACCCTTCATTTCAGCCATGGCATTCAGCTGACAGCAGCATAGCATCCATCGTCGGCCGACCGCGTCACCATGGGTATGCCCCTCCCTCACTTCTCTGCACATAATCTCCCGCCTAACAAGAGCACAGTATCATGATTGGTATGGGTCAGAAGGACTCCTACGTCGGTGATGAAGCACAGAGCAAGCGTGGTATCCTCACCCTCCGATACCCCATCGAGCACGGTGTCGTCACCAACTGGGACGACATGGAGAAGATCTGGCACCACACCTTCTACAACGAGCTGCGTGTGGCCCCCGAGGAGCACCCAGTCCTGCTCACCGAGGCCCCGATCAACCCCAAGTCCAACCGTGAGAAGATGACCCAGATCGTCTTCGAGACCTTCAACGCCCCGGCCTTCTACGTCTCCATCCAGGCCGTGCTTTCCCTGTACGCTTCTGGTCGTACCACCGGTATCGTGCTCGACTCCGGTGACGGTGTCACTCACGTGGTCCCGATCTACGAGGGTTTTGCCCTGCCCCACGCCATCTCCCGTGTCGACATGGCCGGTCGTGACTTGACCGACTACCTCATGAAGATTCTTGCTGAGCGCGGCTACACCTTCTCCACCACCGCCGAGCGCGAAATCGTCCGCGACATCAAGGAGAAGCTGTGCTACGTTGCCTTGGACTTCGAGCAGGAGATCCAGACCGCCAGCCAAAGCTCTTCGCTCGAGAAGTCGTACGAGCTTCCTGACGGTCAGGTCATCACCATCGGTAACGAGCGTTTCCGTGCTCCGGAGGCTCTCTTCCAGCCAAGCGTGCTCGGTCTGGAATCTGGTGGGATCCACGTCACGACCTTCAACTCGATCATGAAGTGCGATGTCGACGTTCGTAAGGATCTCTACGGCAATATCGTCATGGTAAGCCCGCGACCTCCTCTCTCCCCTCTTCCATATTACCCGCTAACTTCTATCTAGTCTGGTGGCACGACCATGTACCCAGGCATCAGCGACCGCATGCAGAAGGAGATCACCGCCCTCGCCCCGTCCAGCATGAAGGTCCGCATCATCGCCCCGCCGGAGCGCAAGTACTCCGTGTGGATCGGTGGTTCCATTCTCGCCTCGCTCTCGACTTTCCAGCAGATGTGGATCTCGAAGCAGGAGTACGACGAGTCCGGCCCGTCCATCGTGCACAGGAAGTGCTTCTAAGCGCACTACCCTTGCGCAAAGAGTTCAGGAGCAGCAACTACGACGACAATGCCTATAGCTGCAAAGAAGGAGGAGTGAGAGGAGCATACGCCAAGGTGGCAGGCATCTGCAAGCTCGCGTGGCAGAGAGGATGGCAAGGCAGATTTCATGCGTGTTGGTGGTCAGGTACAAGCTAAGCGGGGCGTTTGTTAAGATGCTTGATTACTTCTCTTAAGCATCTTCGGCAGCTGTGCACTACTAGACTACTGCTATGCTTGAGCCTTGATGTATGCCCTTATGGCGCTGATGAGACAAAAGAAGTGTGTTGTTCTTCAAGCAAGTCCGTGCCCAAAGTCTGTGCTCTTGAAGCTCCCAGCCTTGAACATGACCTGCTCCTGCATCATCTGGACTATACCATCACGTTGCCGGCAAGATAGCGGGTTGGTACGTCTTGTCTTCGGCCGTTTGTGAACGCGTACCTGCGTCTGTTCATGCCAAAGGTCGCCGCCTACGCAGGTATGACGTAGCATAGGCGACTGCGGATGGAAGGCAACATTTTGCGCCTATGTATTGCGACAGTAAGTGTCTCTTTCTCTCAACCTCTCATACTCTAATCTGTTCACTTGGATATCGCTTCTACCTCACTACCATTTCCATTTCCATCCTGGCTACGAAAGCACTGCGCCACCTGTCTGCCCTCAGAGCCCCATCTTCCATCCCGGCGGTGCCGGCGCAACACTCGCACGCCCTCGCCACGATGGCCGCAGACGGGAAGAAGAATATAGTCGTTGTAGGCGGGGGTATTGTAGGTTGCACGAGCGCTTATTTCTTGACTCGGCACCCGGCGTACGATCCCTCCAAGCATAAAATCACTCTTTTAGAAGCTAGCAAGATCGCGGGAGGAGCTTCAGGCAAGGCGGGAGGGTTGCTGGCGCTTTGGGCTTATCCTAGCTCCATAGTCCCGCTGAGTTATAGGTTGCATAAGGAACTAGCAGACGAGCACGGAGGAGAAGAACGATGGGGATACAGAGCCGTTCACTGCGGGCAGGTCGATTGTAAAGGCCGGCATCTGGAGAAAGCTAAGGGTAGTGTGAAGGGGCGGACGGGGGATATGGATGGGGAGAATGGTACTGCTCTGAATGGTGAGAAGGAGGGTGAGGGGAGTGTGAGTTTGCAGAAACGGGATCAGAAGGCTTTGGGGAAGCTGAGAGCAGCGGGCGTGCCGAAGGATTTGGATTGGGTTGCTGCGGAAGCTTTGAGGGTTTACGATGAGATGGGGAATCCGAGTACGACGGCGCAGGTTCATCCTTTTCAGTTTACGAATGCTATGGCGGAGTTGGCGAGGGAGAAGGGGGTGGATGTGAGGACTCAGTCGCCGGTCAAGAGGATCAATTATAGTGAGGAGGGGGATGCTGTGGAGAGCGTGACGTACATCGACAACACCAATGGCGGCAACGAAGGAACAATTCCTGCCACGGATGTAGTAATAGCTGCCGGCCCCTGGACATCAAAAGTCTACCCCACGGCGCCTATATCGGCGATGAGAGCTCACTCCGTCACGATCCGTCCCTCAAGACCCGTAAGCGCCTACGCACTTTTCACGCAGATAAAGCTTCCCGCCGATTTTGGTCGCACGGACGAGAGCTCGCGAGGAAAGGGACAGAAGGATTTTAAAGCAGGCTACGGCGAACAAATCGTCTCCCCTGAGATATACGCAAGGCCGAAGAATGAGGTGTATGCTTGTGGTGAGGGGGATCGGTTGGTGCCGCTGCCGGAGGACTCGGAGGGGGTCGTGGTTGATGAGAGCCGATGTCAGGATATTGTGGACTACTGCGCCTCCATCTCCGATGAATTGAGGGACGGAGAGGTGACAGCGAGGCAAGCTTGCTATCTTCCGAACGTTAGTGCTGGGAGTGGACATCCGCTCGTTGGGTTGACGGGATGCAAGGGGGAGGTCATGGCGGCGGGACATACTTGTTGGGGGATACAGAATGGGCCTGGGACAGGGAAATTGGTTTCGGAGTTCGTCTTCGATGGGAAAGCGAAGAGCGCGAGTGTCAAGGGCCTGGATCCTAGGAATGTGCTTTGAGGGCTGGAAGATTTTTTGTCTGTAACCCTTGTGGAACTATCTACCCGGAGCCACGGTATTGTCTGTGAAAGACACTTTCTCGGGGAGATGAGGATCAAGAAATGGCATCCAGTGATATTCCATGGTTCCTTGCCACCCTCTCGCTTTCCCGTGGAGTCTTACAGGAATGGACAGAGCATAGGGCAATACTACAGCACTGTATCCAACTTGATTAACGGAGATGCCTGCTGGTCGCTTCATCCACACCTTAGCGCAGAATACATCACAGAGTTCGTTCAAGGTACTAAGTGAAAGCCTGTCTGCTATTACGCCTATCACCAACCGGTATTCGCACTCACCCTCACATGCAATGCCGGACTTCTACCGCACATCTATATAACATTTTACAAAAACGTGTATACACCCTCCGAAGCACTACTCGATGCTCAGAAGAAGCTGTCTTCTGAGCATGGAATAGTGCTTTCGGGGTCGACCTCACTTTTTGCACTTCACACGATCCTCGGACTCGATAGTCGTTGGGGACGGACCAAATATTATTGACTTTTTGTTTTGACGTCCGCTTCTCACATGCTTACGCCGAGCTTCTCTCGTCGCTATATTGTCCGCATGCTTGTACCCCCGTTCGGTCGTAAGAGTATCTTGTATCGTTCGGTTGAAGCAGATACCGTACAATCGCGCCAACATCACCAAACGGGAGTGGTTTGCTCTCGGTTCGCTCAGCTTTTTTGCACTTCGTCTCAACATAACGGCAATCGATCAATATGTTCGAGCGCTGTATTCACAGTCACCTTCTCTTTTGCCTTCCATAGAGCATGGGCGGAGTTTGGTGGTGATGTTCACATGCTCGTGGTGGAGTTCTGCTATGTAGATAGATACCTGTCCCAACTCGTCTATCCAAATCATCACTCATCCCTCATAACCACCCATCCCAAGCATCCCTCTATCCCATCGTCCCACCCAGCCCCCGCTCCCCAAAACTAACTCGATCTCTCCTCCGTCTACTCTCGGAGTCTTACTCTCACGTTCCATCATGAGTAATGACATCTCCCCTCGGACCCTCAGACATCATGTACTCTGGCCGCCACTCCGGCCATTTGGAGTCAACGACCCAGCTCCCGCATTTCGGCTCTCCTCTCATTCCTTCTTCTAGTTTTCGCCAGACGGTGGACACTACGCGCTTCTTCTCCTCTCCCTCTCTCGGCGGGGTGGCGGTCATGTAGACGCCGGTGGCGGAGCGGCCGCGGTAGACTTCTATGGCTACTTCGCCGGCGCAGATATTCCTGAGCGCTACCACCGTGGGCGAGCTGTCATCTCCCCAGACGGTGCTATAACTATCTTCTCCTGGGTAGTACACCCGCAGCTCCAGTTTCTGGACGCGGTGAGGGGGATCCGGACCAAACAAGTCGCGGATTAGGCTGCCAAGTTGAGAACCAGAGTCAGGTATTAAGTTGCTGTTGTACTTCTGTGAGAGGCTTGGATGAGTCGGCGGAGGGCCCATACATGCTGCTCTTGCTGGGTTGAAGTGTCGAGGAACGTATTGGCCTGCGACGTGTACCTGAAAGCGAGTTAGCGGATGTCTCGACAGTCTAGAGGCAGTCTCAAGGGACCCAGAGGGTCTCCCGGGTATACATACGCTCTTCGTTTGCCGGAGAAGATGTGGTGTAAGCGTCTTGCAGACGTGTAGGCCATGTGGATAAGATATGAACAAGCTTGTGTTGCGGTTCTTTGGTATCTTGAAATGGCTCGTAAGCTCCCCATTGACCTGCTTATTCACCAAGAGCAGGGCGAGGTGAGCAGTATGTGGTTCCTCATGGCTTTCGTCTGGTGTCCTCGATGCTGGTAGGGGTATTACGGCCGGTTTCGTAAGGGACCTGAAGCAATTCGCATCACAATTAGCATATATCTCCAGAAGCCTTGAGGTCTCTCAGAGGTCTCACAGGGCCTTTAGTGTACGTACAGCAGCGACTCATTATACCCCTCCTCAACAACAGGTTCATATCTCTCCGGTATGCCAGGAAACGGTTTCCTCTTACTGCCATATAGGCGATGTATTATCTCGTGGTGGGGCCCTGTAAGTTCTGCGGCGCCTATCGTGATATTGGGAGAGTCGAGGAGGGCGAAGCTGTAGATATGTAGGCGAAGCTCCACAGGCAGATCGAGGAAGGGGGACGTCATTTTCTCGGAGGTTGTTGGGGAGTCTGAAGTATCCAAAGGACGATTCAAGAGGTCGTGGTGGTGTGTTGTGTGCTGAGAGAAGTGGTGTTATCATGGGCGGAGGTGGGGGGGAGGTTGGTCGAGTCCCCGCTGCCAACTTTCCACCCTCCTGTCGATCTTTCTGCAAGGACGCTTCACTTCATCTCTTCGTCTTTTCCAGGTCTTCTAGATCCAGAGGGCAGTACAGTAGCACACGGGAATACTGCAGACTCAGAGAACGGAGACGGCCATGGGTTCTTTGACTAGCCTGGCCCACAGAAACAACGAGCACTACTGAGGCTGAACTGAGTGATACAGTTATATGCTCCCTACTTCCAACCTCACCGATGATGACACGGGACGGTTGAATACGTACGTCCAGTACTGGCGCACTGAAGGGCACCCGGAGTGTGGTCTTAGTTCAAAGTCTACGCCATGGACTGTGATGTGCATAACCTCGCCACCAGGCGCTACGCCTCATACCTTGAGCCTTACAAGAGCCTTACTTACCTCCTATCGATTCGACAGATACGACTGTGCTGGATGAGCTTGGAAAGCCCGCAAAGCATTCTACCAACCATCTCACACACGTCCCCGGTGTTACCTCCGCCAAGCTAGAAAATATCACGGCTACGCTCTCTAGAAAGAACACGAAGAACAACGCCATAACACCCGCTACTTCGACTCACGCCTGTGCTAACCTCCTAGCTGATGGCCTCGCTTTCGATTTTCTCTAGGTCATTCGAATCCCCGTGGACAGCAGCGATAGCAGCAGATGCTTCCAATCTACGATTTCCGACGACCGCCACCCAGGCCACAAGGTCTCGCACGCGCGCCCCTCCTCGCGTCGCCAGATCCCTACGAAAGGCCCCGTAATCTCATACACAATCCCTCCGGCCCCAAATCACTTACCATCCCTTTCTCCTTGCAAACCCTCTCTAGCTCCACCTCCTTTTTCTCAGCAGCAAACACCTACAGCATCTCCCACCCAGTAATCTCGTTCACCCTCCGCCGGAACGCCCGCCAATTCCCTCCTCCCAGGATCTCTACTTGACCCAAAGCATACTCGGTAGCATGTTGAGCAACCCGCAACAGAACATCCTCAATCCCCATCCTTATCCGCCCTTCATCCTCCGCTACGCCGTACTCCTGGGCTTTCTCGTTCATGCCGACAATTTTCACCGTCTGGATAGGTGGATAGGTGAGGTGCATGCGCTTGTAGCTTCCTCCAGTACTGTGAAGGATTGCCCAGACGTGGTTGCAGATGTTGGGCACGGTTGACCGGCGGCGGGTGTAGTCGTACTTGGCGTCGCCGAAATCTAGCCAGACGTTCTGGTGGTGGGATAGGAGATAGCCATTGTTGGCTTTGTGGTCGTCGTTGGCATCGCCTTTGGAAGCAAGGAACGGGTTGAGGATTGGAAAGACTGGGTCTTTGGTCTCCGAGCCGTCGAAATGCCAATCGCCAGCGCCGATCAAGAGATCTCTGTGATGCGGTCCTGGGTGCCAGCTCAATGACTTGCATTCGCCAGTGTCGAGGAATAAGGCCTTGCGTACACTCGGTGAGCTGTCGATGCAGTCGTAGAAGGCCTTGGAGACTCGCGGAGAGAGGAGGAGTGTGCGGAGCGGGAGATGGAGTAAGATCGTGACTTGCGGAAAGGCGTTGTTCGAGTCGCCGCTTAGAGGTATCGCAGAACATTAATGGTGCGATGACGTTGATCACGGTTGAGAAGCGCAGTAAGGATACCCGATCTCGAGTCGCCACTTCCAAGCACCGAGGAGGATGTTGGGAGCAGGAAAGCACAAGACTAAGAAACGGCTCGAACGCGAATTGCGAACCGATTCCAGGCAGAAATCCGGAAAGCGCCGACGCAGGTGCGAAATGGTCCTGGTTACTATTCACTACGCGTGAGGGAAGCTGGCCCTCTACCCTGCTGACCTCGTTGGACTGTACTGAGCCGGCTGAGTAGATGCGATCTCGGCAATCCCCACGGGTAGGGGTGGATAACGAGAGACAGCCAATGGCTCGACATTTCATACAAACAATCGCTTTACACGTTGCCGTGGCGAGCGCCATAGCGGCCGACAGTCACTCTCAGTACTTTGGGTCCGGGTACGGGACCTCTAGCGCATACCATGGCCGAGAGATGATCTGGCGTACAGGCTACCTGCTTTGACCCAACTATCTCCATCCTTTCTTGCCTTGGGATATCAGGCGCGTACTACAGGCATTATGGCTGAGTCAGCTGACGACTTGGCACAACCACGCGCTCCCGCTGCTTCGTCGTGGCAGTTGGTAGTATGGGATACTGCCTCCAGGATTGCGCCCGAAGCTTGCCCTGCCTGCCAATGCCGCAGAAATGCCTAGCTGACGACACCATGGCGCTTACCAGACTCTTCTCCAAGACCTCTCTGCCTGACCTCGGTGTTTTCAACTCGTTGAGGCCGCTCCCTTCGCCTCACGAGTCTTTGCCTCTAAAATCCTTAACATTTTCCACCCAGTGATCTCGTCAACACTGCCTTTGAGCACACGCCACTTCTCATCTCCCTCCGATAATACCCAGGAGTCCTCCGTTTCAGGCATCAGTGCCAAGTGCAGTGCAGCATACTGCATCAACTCCGGCATCTGCAAGCCCTTACCCGGATCTCTCGCGAAATACTCCCTCCTCATAACATCAGGCGGGAAGTCTTTGAGCACAATGGACCCAATCGGTGGGTACTCAATGCCCATGTGCTTGAAAGTACCTTGTTCCTCTTCGAGCTGTTCGTCGATCCACTGGCTGAAGTTGTCACAGAGAGGCATGTCTTTACCAGGCTCATAGCCGGTGTACTGCCGGCATGTGGATGTGTTGCCAGCAAAAACAAACAAGTCCTTGCCCTCCGCATACACGCCACTCGGTGTCTCAATGTCGCATACCTGGCCACCGTACCACTGCTCCCACGTCATGCCACGGGCGGCACCTTTGCCTCGAAATTTCTTGCTAGCGATGGGCATGAATAGGTTGAGAATTGGCGACACCGGCCCGTGGGTGTTTTGGAAACTTCCTTCAGTGGCACATCCGCCGGCGGTTTGGTGAGTGCCTGATTCTGTGCGCCAGTGGACGACTTCGACCCTTCCAGTCTCCAAGAAGAGTGCACGGCGGATGTATAGGGACTCGAAGGATGCAGTTGTTGAAGCTTTTGCTAACTCTGCGAGCGAAAAGGAGATGTCGCAATGGTAGGAAGAATAGGATGCTCTCTAGCAGCTCCGGGATTGAGAAGACGGCGTCTGCTGCGGGTGGTGTTGACATTGCCAGGTCGCAGGTTTGAAACGTTGTTGTTGTGGCGATACTGTGCAGTCAAGTCGCCCTGGCTTTCGTTGGTAATGGACAGCATGTATTAGAGGAATGGCGAGTTCCAGATGCTGGTTGTGCAGCCGCGGAGCCCAAGAAGTGGCACCTTTCCAGTGCTTGACTTGCAGAAAGGCGCTAATTGGGCCGCCGCTCGAGTCTTGATGCGACGATGCGTGTGGTACGCTGCAGCTCCTCCCGATTCGGGGCTCGCCAATACGTCGACGCTCCAAGCGCAAGCCGCCACTTTGGAAGAATGACGAGTGTCTGGAGCAGGAGTAAGAAAAGTGCTCTCAATGTACAAACTGGGTCAGTTCAGGCAGCAGGGTTCGGGAGAGCACAGATGCCGATGCTTAACGAACTCAGCCACTGCACATAAAGTGAAGTGACACTTTGCCGCCGAACTGCGCTATGCCGATATCTATACATTAGTCGGGACGATCAACGAGCGGAAGGACATCTAGCAACAATGACAGAGAGAGGCGGAGACTTATGCCGTACGGGTCTGCTCATCTTGTATCGGAATCATCAAGAAAGTGTCGTTGATCACAGGGACTTCTGCGTACCTGAAAGGCACGCCCTAATAGCTCTAGAGAGAAGGCCGCTGAAGTTGCATATTAGATGAGCTATCTCTACGTTGAGCCGCTGTACTCGACCTCCTGACCTTAACCCGCGGTCTCCAATCGGTATTCCGCACGACGAGAGAGCGACCAATCGCCTTCTTCAGCATCGATACTCTTGGTACTCCCGGCTCAATAACCATTGAGATTGAGATATACCAACCCTCCGCCTGTTAGTGCACTTGAACACGATGCCCGCTCGTTTACCGGACGAGGCTCAGGGAAGCTGAACTCCCCTTCCACGTCACTTTCCTTCGCCGACAGAATCCGAAACATCTCCCACCCCGTGATCTCATCCACGCTTCGATTCAACAGCCGCCAACACTCGCCGCCTTTGAGACGAGGACCAGGATTTGTGTGGAGTTGGTAGCCTGCTTTCGGTTCTATGCAGGGAACTGCAGTGGTGCAGGAAAGTTCGTTTGGGATGTTTGGTCAAAGTGCTAGGAACGTTTGGACCGCACGGACCCTCATGTAGGCGGCACCTTCCCGATTTGGGAAAGTGGCGAAGCAGGTGCGTAATGAATTCACATGCTAATCACGATATGATCTCGAGCACACATACGCTATGCATGTAGGAGCTGTAGGGAGTTCTCGGTGCATCGAAAATACCATGGAGTCCGTGGAACGCTACCACCGCCACCGCTACTGTGGCCGGCACTCACTGTCTCTGATCGGACTATGAGTTCTGCAGTTCGAAGCGCAGCCAACAGATGAAGTAGATTACATTGAAACGGGCTACCTGCCTGGCGCAATAGGAACACTCTCGTCCGACTCGATCCTGATCACGCTCGATCCTGGTGACTCTCGCGCGTTATCAACCCGAAGTCGCCGATCCTCCTGCTGCTTCGATTGTATTGGAAGCCGTATAAAGATGGCCTTATCGCCATTCCCCTACCATGTGTTGGATCTCGGCGACATCCTCCGCATCAGACCTATCTTCGAGACCCCCGTAGGAAGACATGAGAAGTGATATCCTCCCCTTCCTCCTTTCCTCCCCGACGTCCACATCTTCAAACAAAAACGCCATCCAGCTCGTCCCCAACAGCCTCGAATACCCGCAGCATCTCATACCCAGTGATCTCATCCACTCCACGCTTCAGCACACGCCAGTCTCCGCCTCCCTGCAAAGCAACGCGCTTTGTCCAGTACCCTCTCGAGGACCAACTCACCTCATGGTCATCAACAGAGGACATCAGCTCAGTTAGCGTCATACCGGCATCGTTCCCGGCTGCTGCACATTCCCTGACTTTGAGCAGCTGGATAGCCTTCCCCACAAGATCTCTAAGCGTAAGACTCCGAATCGGCGGATAAGCGATCGACATCCCCTTGAAGCTGCCATCATTGTTCGCGAGAGAGTCCCGCATAGCCTCGGCATCTTCCCATAATCGTTTGATAACGAGCTCGCTGCATGGACGAATCTTGCCACAGAATGTGACAGTGGAGGCACCGCCGGGTTTGAGGTATACGCCAGATGCTTTCACGAGCGATGTCAAGGCCTCGCCGCCGTTGTTAAGTGCGATCCAGCGTGTCTTACTAAGATACCATGGCTTTTTGTCTTGGTCGGAGTAGCTTTTGCTGTACATGATGAAAGGACTCAGGATCGGCCGCACAGAGTCCTTTGGGTCAGCTTCTACGGGCCTCCAGCTGCCGGCTTTTGTATCAGAGCCTCGTACTGGTACTGGAAGTGGTGGGAGTTGCTAGAATTTCACTGGTGTACAGCCGCTCGTATCCAGGAACAGTGCCTTGTGCATAGTTGGTGAGGTATGGATGCTGCCGCGGAAGAGCTTGTTGACTCGGCGAGAGAGAAGGAGCTGACGGAGGGGTAGGTGAAGCAGGACCTGCTCCAGTACTTTAGCGATCGAGAAAATAGCACTTGGCGCAGCCTTTGTTGAAGACTCGGAGTTGGGCGGCTGCATACTTGCTGGCAACGGCTAGTCCGGGAGAGGATCAGAGTCGGTGTTCTTGTTCCAGATGCCTCGAGAATGGTGTAGGCGGCTTGTCACCTTGAAGGTAGTAATTGCAACGTTGCGCGGTCTGGACTCTGAGAAACATTCAGCGAACAGCTCGAAGGGAACACTTGGATCGAAAGCGTACCGAGGAACACTTCGAAGCTTAGAACTTGAGATGCTGAGTATTGACTTGGAAGACTAGAGATGCTCGAAGCAGAAGCATCGAGAATGCTGTGAACGCTCTCAAGTTTGGCAATGCGGCCAGCTCCACTCTAGGCTGCAACTTCCCGACTTGGGATAGCTCGGATGCGGGTGCGTAACGGTCTCGGTCACCCCACATCATTTGAATCAAGTAGCCACGCTAGATTCAAATTGCCATACCGGTGACCAAAGAACAGCAGCCTTGACATGTGACGCTGACTTTTCTGACTACACACCTTATCACACGTAACACAAGATCCCGCAAGACAACGTGATGCTTAAAGATCAGCTGTGGCGGACGTATAAGGGACGGTTCAAGATCTGACATTCACCAAGACTGACAGCTCAGCTATCTAACGGCGCTGTATTCAGGAGCGCAATTGCTCCTAACCAGCCATCACGCTCTCAAAGGCATGGCATCAATACCGCTTCAGGAACTCACGCAGCTCCGCCGGCATACCGTATGAACTCTCCACGAACATCCCCTCCAGCTCCTCCTTGTTGGCCTCAAACATCCACAATATCTCCCATCCGGTGATCTCATCAACAGTACGCTTAGGCACCCTCCATTGCTCCGCACCATGCACACCCATCCAGCACACTCGATGGCCCATCCTCATGGCATGACCCGCCACCCACTCCATCATTTGGAAGAAGTTGATGCCGACTGTCTTCTCATTCTTGTCTCTCTTGACCTCATAAATCGTTGCATCTGCGGGATAGTCTTCAATCGTGAGGCGCCGAGCTGGAGGGTAGGTCACCATCATGTACTTGAGGTAGCCCTCGGTTCCTTGGATGATGCTTGCCAGGCGATCGGTCGTCCTGAAACGGCCTTTGGTGGTGAATCGATTACATGGAGAAAAGCCTCCAGACAGAAAAGTCAGCCCGCCGACCTTGAGGTACATTCCAAGAGCCCAATGACCTGGCTCGCTCTTTTGCTTTGCGGGTCTGTTGATCGATATGAATGGGTTCATAATAGGCTGTATCGAGTCCTCCACCTCCTGACCTTCGGCACACCAACCGGCATCATTGAGTTTGAGTGGCGCGTTTGGGTCATTGCTTGATACCGAAGAAGGGTGCCATTCCACTGGTTTGCAGTTGCCCGAATCGAGGAAGAGCGCTTTGCGGATTTTCGGAGAGTTGGTGAAGATACTGGCGTTGAAGAGTTTACTAACCTTTCTAGCTAGTAGAAGCTGACGCAGAGGTAGATGTAAGAGGATACGCTCGAGGATCTCTGGTATGGCGAGGGTGGCGTCTGTAGCAGGTGTTGCTGCCATCGATGGGTCTGTGCTTTGCATGTTTGTTCTAGGAGCCTGGCCGGGTGCCAATCTGCCAGATAGAGCACTTGGTACTCTTTGGGTTTGAGTTGTCTAGAGATAGGTGTCAGCAGAGCCGCGAGTAAGGGTATCAGACCGCCGACTTACTTCTTGCGGTACAGTCGCGCAGCTCTGGTGAGAGAAGACCCTCCCAGGCGCAGGAGTGTGGTAAGGTGGCGATTCGTTCTCTGTTCCGTGGAACTAGCTGGAGCGATGTGCGGATGATCCTTAGGGATCTTTGGTAACCGAGCGTGGAGCGTCCTGTTTCGAGTGGATCATGCAGTCAACAGTGCAAGCACTCTTTCCTGATACAATTTGCGCCTATTGTGCTGCTGCGCTTATACGCTGTGCTTCTACTGCTCGAAGATGTCGATGATATCGCGAGGCATTGGAAAACCAAGACCAGTAGATATCGAAAAAGAAAGCAGTTTAATTGAGAAAAACCTAGCTGCACGCTCAACACGAAGGCTTGCGGCGTACGCGGAGAACTCGGCGCGGTGCGGACAGCTTCCGGTTCAGGCAACAACCTTCGCTTAGCGCGGTTTTCGGTACGTAATGATTCATGTCTCCGGTTGCCACCCGCAATCTTCGCCGCACTTCCCCTCTATAACTTTCTCGGCACTTCAAGCAATACTTCGAGCATCGCCACCTCCCGCAAGAGAGCCGTGAGACATTCAGCGGGCGACATACCAATCATGGCGCTCAACGAGACACCATACCTCGGCGTCTTCGCTGCCCTCCCACGCGAGCTCCGCGACATCATCTACGAGCTTGCTATCGACCACACTCGCGAAGTCGAAATCTACTCTAAGTGCCGACCCTTCACAAATCTCATTCTCGCCAGCAAGGAGATCAATCAGGAAGTCGCTGCCGTCATCGCTCGCAACAAATGGCCGTGCAAGCACATCAACTTCCGCTTCGCCCTCTGGAATCCTACTGAGGACCTCAAAGATGTCAGAGATCAGCGGAGCTGGGGAGACGGAGGCATGCGTTGTGAGAGGGACCACAATATGGCTGATGCCAAGAGCATGCGCATCATTTGCATCAACAGTGGGAGGGACAACCCGCTCGCTATGACGATCGACATCTCGACCGCGATAAGGAAGTTCGAGTACTGGGACGATCTGACCCCGGAGAACGTGAATCGCGCTATGATCATTTATGGGGCGAGCGCTTGGCGTGAGGCGGAGTTGCGGGACCGCTTTGCACGGGCGTTGACGGGTGTCTCGATGGCAAGGGACGCAGACAAGGACGCAGAGGCCTTGAAACTGATGATGGCGATGAGGATCGCTTTGCACAGGGTGTGGTGATTGCAAATCGCACAAGTCTCGGGATATCGATGGGCGAGCATCGATGGGCGAGCAGGGGGGTGACAAGGAAGGGCTGACTAGATCGAGTGTTGCGTTCATGAGGAAGGGTGAAGAAGCATCCGCAAGCAGCCACAGATGGTTACTGGCGGGTGTTTGCCTGCTCATTAGGTTTGTAGTGTAGACGAAACGAATACCGGCCTGACAGGTTTCACGATTTGTTTCCAACCGTACCACGGGAAGTCGATCTCTTATTCGACGCACAACATCATAGCCTTGCTTCACCGCTTTGACCCTCAAGATCCTATTATGAGTACTCTGCTTGCTTCCCAACTTGTCTGACTGCCCCCAGATCAAGTCTGCCGCTACAACACATCGCGAAGTCAAAGCTATGGTCAGCCAAGGGCCACCTCCGGCCTACAACGAAATCGAAAACGACAGGAGGGCCGCCGGCGACCTGATCAGCAGTGGAGCAGAAGCTCAGCACCTCTTCAGCAAAACCAATCATCTTCAGAATCAACGAGTGGCCGGCATCGTTGACCGATGGTGTGGTATCGTTTCCTGTGGTGTGGCCCGTTTCTCATCGTACCGCGGTCCATCGAAACGCGTTGTCTTTGGATGCACACGCACCGCATACCCGATTTGATTCTCCAGTAACGTATTTAGGTGCTTAGAGGATCAGCGTGCAGCCTTGCAGTCGCGACCGCGAACCTCCCGCCTAAACAATACATCGGCTAAGCCATGCCAAGCAATCAGCCGCCACCGCCCTACCATGAGGCTAGGAATGGCTATGAAATGGATGGGGACAGCACGACTGCTAGCGACAGTGACAACAGTCAGCTAGCAGTGGACACTCGCTCACCGAAACCAATCATCTTCAGCATCCACAAATGGTCCGCAGACATCCCTACAGACGATGGCGAGATCGAAGACGGCGAACAAATCGACGTCGACAACGATGCTTTTCTCCTCAAACCCACGATGACATACGAAGACCTACGACAGCTGCTAGCTACCCGAGCGAGCCGCAAATTCAGCTTCAACCTCCACGACCTTTACTGGGCGTTCATTAGGTTCCGACTTACCGATACATCTAATGGCGATATCATCATCGACCACGAGGAGACGTGGGAGGCATGCAGGGAGTTTCTCTTCGTGCGAGAGGATGCGGAGTTGGAGTATTTCTTCATTATGCCGGAAGAATCTCGGGCTGGATCGTGCGCTGAGGAAGTGGACTAGGCGGACCTGGGCGTGGTCGACTGGAGACTCCAAGACTCCAGAGTAGCTTGAAACAGAATGAAGGAGCGTTCTGTCGGTGTGATGTCACTAATGGAGTATGAGTACGCTGGCGGCAACGTTACGATGGCGGGGGTGACCAGTAGCGGCCGGTGGTGACGAGGCATCGTGTACCCATTGGTTGGGTACGTTGTGCTTCCTATCTCCATGCTTCACCACAGCATTTTGGCACTGGGGGAGGGCGTTGGATTGACAACACTAGGCAGTCGTCATTGGAGACATTGCAAACTGGCAATGAATTGCGAGTTATGAGACCTGCCACTCGACGTTTCAGGTATACCAAGTAGGCTCCGGCACCTCCCCCAAAAGGTGCCATCTGCCAACCTCCCTCTTCTTGTATGCCACGGGATCATGCAACGTATGCGTTCTGACATCCCGCCAATACCCGTCGAAACCGTACTTCTTCCCTGTAGCCCTTGACCCCAACATCTCGAAGATACCAGAAGTGACTGTGAGCGAAGTGTCTGTTGTCACGACCTTGGCGGAGGCGACTAGAGTCGCCAGCTCGCCTCGGCGGTGAGCGGTGATGGATTGGCGAGAGCCAGAAGGTGGCTGCGACGAACTGCGGTTGCCGTTGGTATGACCATTGGTGGTGGGTTGCGAAGAGAGGGTGGAGCCGTGCTGTCCCGCTTCAGCGTACACTTCCGCTATCTCCGCACCAGCGCGATCACATAATGCATCAGCGGCGTTTAAGTGAGCTCGATAGGTCCCGTAACGCTCCAGGATATAGAACTCGTCGGTCGCACTATCCTTGTTGTCGCCTCCAAATGGCCAGGGGCGAGTGCTGGTAGTGGTGTACTTAGCAGCTGCGTCCAGCGCTCCCTGCGCGATGCCAAGGTAGAAGTTACTGAAGACCAGCTGGATAGTCGGTAACAACATCGTCGCGAAGGGGATACCCAGGACGTCTGCAATAGGGCGTTTGGTATATGGGTCCCAGCCTAACGCATCGGACCACGGCACTCGGATGTTGTCGATCTTGACACTTCCGCTCTCTGTTAGTCGCAGGCCGACAGAGTCCCAGTTATGAGCAAACTGCATGCCCGGCTGCTCCGTTTTGACAACAGTGAAGACATGGTCTTCGGTGCCTTCGAGCACGCCTTCCAGCACTGTGAGGTCAGAGACTACGCCACCGGTGTTGAAGTTCTTGAAACCCTAGAACAAATGTGTCAGCATATCAACCGATGTCCCAGGAAGTGTCGTTAGTCGTAGGCCACATAATGCTCGAGACGGCCTTCAGAGGTGCTACTCGTCGGTGCACGTACGTTGAAGTTAAGCCAATCCCCATCGCTCGTAATCTTCAAATCACTATCCCGTGGGTTGACAGCGCCTCCGACGAAGTAGTTGTTGCGAATGATGACTTCCTGAACACTGTCCAGCTGCTCATCCGTCCCGACAACGCTCGCGGTAGTACTCCAGAGTAGATGATAGCCAAGCAACATACCGAGAGAGCCATCGCCCTTGGCTATTTCGCGAATGACCCTATATCCTGTTTCCCAGCTCTCGCCGCCACCGCCGTATTTGGTTGGTCCTAAGACTTTCAGGAGGCTGGCGGATTTGAGTAGACTGATCTCTGCACGGGGAGACTTGTTCTCGATATCGCGCTGCGCGGCATCTTCGGCGAGGATTCCGGCGACTTGCCGTGCTCGAATGAACCAGCCTGCTTGATCGTTGGGAAGTCCTTCTTTCTCGAAGCGAGCATGATTGGCAGCGTAGATGCTGGGATCAGTGCATTCTCGCGCTAGCCTCGCCATTGCGTGGAATATTGGTGGGGCAAAATGCAGGATAAAGAAGATTGGGGAGGAGCGACAGAGGAGAGATGAACCAAGCTACATTCTACCACTATATCCTTCACGCCATGCCTAGGGTTTCGTATTTGCATTCTCCAGAAGCTCGAGACCCGCATGCCGTGACTGGGAAGCTCAATGGCGTGCGAAGAGGATCTGCAGTACCTGCACAAGCATCTCCGGCAATCTGGAGCTGACTCTGGAGTTATGGCGGGGTGACAAGGGCGTTGTACAAGTCAAACTAGACGACCCTGGCATCAGCTGCATTTACATGAGAACCCATTGACGAGAGGTCGAAGTGCTGGAAAGAGAAACGGAGGCGATGAAGTCGGCGAAGACAAAGAGCCCCGGCCCGGCCACGCGCAGACTTGAAGCCTAAGGCATCTCGGGTAGCTTCCGACGTGGCGCCAGCGTCGGCAAGGCTGCCGACGTAAGCCAACGGGACGCTAACGTGACACTAACGTGACACTAACGTGACGCTAACGTAGGGCTGCAGTGCGGGATCGCCCGCTTCGATGGAAGCGGAACCACCCGACGTTAGCTCTTTAACCCGACCATAAGCCCGACATGACCCAAAACGTCACCTCAAGACTCTCGAAGCACTTTCGCAATGGCTTCAAGGTGAGCAACCCTCCAATCCTACCACTCCCAAACCCCCTCCATACTAACATAATACCCAAGGTTCCAACGCGACTCCCGCAACGCCCTCTTCTCCTCCTACGACGCCCAACAAACCAACTCCCGCTCGCGACCCTCCTCTGCAGCCGCGAACCCCACCCAACGCTCCCCTTCCAAAAACGCGAATGCACCGTCTTCGACATACCACAATAACAATAGCTCACCGTATGCTTTCAGGGCGGCGCAGAATGATTCGCTGACCGCACAGGGAGCCGGGTTTAGCGCTTACCCGGGCAGTAGTGACGGTGGTGGGTTAGGGGGAAGGAGTAGTGGAGATGGAGCTTTCAGAGCAGCGACACCGAATAAAAGGGGACAGTATAGCGATGCGGTGATTGATGAGCTGGAGAGTCAGAATGAGGATCAGGTTGGGGAGATGAGTAGGAAGGTTAGGATGCTTAAAGACGTACGTTCACATTTACTTCACTACATCACGTGCTAGGAGTTGGGGTGACGATGCTGATAGGTGTCACAGATCACAGTAGCAATAGGCGACGAGATACGAGACAGCACGGCATTTACGGAGAAGATGAATGAAGGCTTCGAGGGGACGCGGAATAGGTTAAAGGGCACGATGAACCGGATGCTAAGAATGGCTGACAAGACTGGTGTGGGCTGGAGAATCTGGTTGGGATTCTTTGTGTGCATCTTTCTGTTGTTCGCTTATGTGTGGCTGTTTTAGCCGCGCTGGGTGGGCTGTAGTAATACTGTTGCGATTGGCGAGGAGTTCTGGCGTCTGTACGATACCAACATGATTCCGCGTGCTGTCGATATCAGTAGCAAAATGCAGGCTTGCAAAAACAGTACCGAATGAAACAGCATCTCCAAGTGGCAAACCTTCGAACTCAGACTTCAATCCCGCCTGTACAGCACTCTAGAAGCTAAGCACGACCTACTGCAACACACAGGACCCTCCCATCCACGCCTGTCACCTCCCTAACCGCCCTTCCGATCCGTTTGCCTTTACACCCTGCTCAAGATCCTGGTCCCCAGCAAACCAAAAGCTCAACTCCGCACTACCATTAAGAACCCACGACAAACATCCATGCCAGCTCTGCTCATCTACGACTTCGAAAACTCTCCCATTTCTAAGAACTCCTAAACCCGTCCACTGATCCTTGTGCGGCAAAGACTCGATGTCTATCCCGCAGTGGGCCTCAAAGCGCTCGTACAGCAGGTTCTCCACTGCTGCGTACGTTGAATTTGATTCGATGGCGATTGCGGTAAGAACCTCTTCTATCACATCCCCGAAGGTCATTGTCCGCGTGCCACGGATTGTCTTGACGGGGCCTGGCTCGTAGTGGACGAGGGTGAGTGGGACGCTGGACGTTGCGCCCCCGGATGTGGCGCGGTTGCAGGCTTCTTGGTAGTCTGGCGGTGGTGCGTCGGGAGGGGTGTTGGCGGCCATATCTGGGGGCCCGTTTATGGTTGCGAGTTTCGAGACGTCAGAGGACGTAAGTTGGACCGTTGGAGTTTGGAAAGTGGCGCCAACTTGCAAGCGAGAGAATAAAGGTCAAGAATTTTGAGGTTGTCAAGGCGTTTTGGTCGGTACCACGGGTTGCTACCATACAGCAAGACCGCCTACTGCAGCACACAAGCCCCACCGGCCAGCTCCGGTTTTCTCTCGTCTCTCGTCTCTGTGCCGCCCATCTCCCCCACTTGCCCAATATTTCCGGAGAATTGGAATACCAATTCGCCACTACCATCTAAAAGCTATGGTATACCCGCCTGCCAACTCTCATCGTCTATCACGGGGAAATACCTCCGCCCTCTGAGAATCGAAAGAGCAGTCCACTGGTCTTCCGTCGGCAGAGCGGCGATGTCGATCTCAAAATAAGCCTTGAAGCGCTCCAACATGAGCTCTATTGCTCGTCTGTAGCATACGTCGGGTTCGAGGGCTACGACGATAGCTACTTTTCGGAGGGTCCTTTCGATCGTCATGCTTTACGGTCAGCTATGTTGTTCACACGATCCGGAGCCTGAAGGATGAGTGTGAGCGGTATGCTGTGCGTTGTGGTTGCGGAGCCAGTGAGGTTGCAAGTCTCTTGGTATTCTGGCAGTGCATCGGGTGTGTGGTCGGCGGCCATGCTTGAAGGCTTGTCACATGTCATGATATTAGCGGTATCAAGCCTCAAGATGTCTTCGAAGATCGGTACTGGAGAGGACTCGGAGGAGTCGCGAGAGCGGAAGACAAGGATCTGAGATTCTAGAGTGAGAGGACGGAAAGGATTTCCTACTGACAAAGAGTTTCTGTTGGTACCGAGGGTTGCTGTTCCGCACAGCTCTACCACCTTTGGTTCAGATGACAGAGGCACACGGTATCCGGCTGAATGCCGCGGGAATGGGATACTACAGCTGCTCCAGAGAATTCTTATCCCGCACCACCTCGTTTCTGAACTCCTATCATCCCAAAGAAGAAACATACCTCGCCATATCCATCGAAAAGCCAAGCTTTGACCGCCTCCCAGCTCATTCCATCCGTCACGACATGAATTCTCCCTGCTTCCGGATCTCGAGGACTTCCGATCGTTCTGGCCTCGGGATGTTACGGACATCAGTGCCACCATGGGCTTCCAAGCGATCGTAGATTGCTGTCATCAATGCTGTGTGAGATGCGTTGCGGTAGAGCACGAATGTGGTCGGGACTTTGCGGATCTTCCCAAACGGACCAAGACCAGAGTAGACGAGTCGGAGCGGTATAGTCTGCGCTGTTCTCGGCTTGCTTATGCGGCCATGATCTCTCTCGTAGGGTGGCGGGGCGGAGGAAAGTTGATCGGCAGCCTTCTCGTACGCAGGCGGGGCGGGAGAAGTGCTATGTGTGGCACTGGTCATGCTTGAAGACTTGGCAAATGTCATGCTGGCAGAAGTGCTTTGCAAGATATATCTTGAAATCCGTTGGTGAAAGGAGGGCGCACGGGAGGGCGCAAGAGGCAAGATGTGATACTATGAAGAGGCGTTTCAACCGATGCCATGGGTCAGCGTTAACGGCTACACCGGCACTGCTCTTGCACCAGACGACTTAATTCGGCCCATCAGATACCACACGCCCGTCTTCCCGGATCCTTGCCTTCTCGCGAATCCCAGCCACTACTCTTCCGGGTCCCGCCAATTCTCATATGTTTCCTCTTCGGTCCTTATTGCATCACGCAGCTCCATCCGATACTTTCACTTCCTTCCACAGCCGCCGTCACCAAAGTATACTTCATCTCTCCATACCCATCGAAAAGCCACCCCTTGGCCGCCTCCCAGCCTCCCTCGTCCACGACCTCGTACGGCCGCTTGTCAGTATTGCCAAACATTTTGTGACGGTGACACTATGATCACGGTCATGAAGCAGTAATAATCGTCCTCGGGAAGGGTCTGTACGTCGACACGACAGTGGGATCTCAGGCGTCCCCGCATGTGGCTCGTGATCTCCGACCACGTGGAGTTCTCTGTGACTCTGATGGCGGTTGTTATCTTCTGGATGGTTGAGCCAGGAGCTAGGCGCAGGTTGTCGTGAGTACGTGTGCCTCTTTGGTGGATTATGATAAGCGGTATGTTGTGCGATCGGCTTCTCTTAGCAGGACGGCATACATCTTCGTATGTTGGTGGGGCGGAGTCAGTGGTGATGTTGGAAGTCATGTCTGGGATCTTGTTGGGAGACGTCACGTCGTCTTCGTCACGAATTGTGTGGGATTTGTGGATTTGGAAGAGGAAAATAGTGTGCAAGCCAGGAAATAGTAATTTACAGAGTGCGCAGACTACGGACAGGAAACGTTTCACTCTATACCAAAAGTCGCCACCGCACCCTCACCGAACCCATCCTGACTGCCCACACTCTATTTACTGCACCACGTACCCACCGCCGCCATTACGACTATCTGGAGCCGCGGGTGCGACCATCGCTGGGTCGCCAGCCTCAGCAAACCAGATCGTCAGCTGGCCGCTCCCATCAAAAAGCCACCCCTTCGTCGCCGCCCAATCCTCCTGGTCCACTACGTCAAAGTGGTCCTTGTCTCGTGTCACCCGCGCCCAAAGTGTTGAGAGGGCACCAAGGTCTATCCTGCGATGCACTTTGACACGACATTTAGCTCTCTCCAAGAAGTCCCAGAAAGACATGTCCTTGTCTAGCTGCATCACGTTCTTTGTCGTCGCGATTGTTGTGCCGGGGCTTAGAGCTCGGCCGTCTCCACCCATTCTTCCGACTTTGCAGTGAATGAGCGTGAACGGAACGCTGCGCGTGGCAGGCTCTGTGTCGACTGGCTTGGAAGCCTCTTGGTATATCGGAGGAGGCTCGGTGTCTGTCATGATGTGCTGCTGAACGCGAACTTTGGGGACGTCTCTAAGTACTGATTTGGTTTGTATTGTTGTTGGAAACTGGCATCAGATAGAAGAAGGACTATCGGACTCTTGTACGAGAGAAGCTTTCATGGAAGGAACCAGATGTGTTGTCCTCAAGATGATACTCCGCTCTACCACTGGATCAGGCGAAACGCCGTACCGTTGCTTTCATCTGCCCCGTCATACGCCGCCATGGCCCAACCTACTCCACCGAGCCCGGTGCCTACCAGACCGAGAAGCCTGTGGTCACTGCATGCTGCAACTTTGTTGGCTCCCAGAGGACCTCTTGGCAAATCGGAAGTGTAACTCGGCGCCTTGCAGAAGCCCTTCTTTCGTTATGTGTCACCCGTCCTGATCTACGATTGTATAGCGTGTCTTGCCTCTCATGATGCAGGACGTCGACCACATTGATCTCTGGCAACCGTGGTCCGATTCCAAGTCCACGTGGAAAGGCGCAGCAACGCGCTTCTTGAGTAGCTTCGCAAGTTCCGCCTTGGTTGTTCCTGATGGCAGTGTGATCGCATCATTCACAAAACGATGGTATTTCCAAAATGCATCGTACAATCGTCGTTGAGTGTTCCGATCTCTGAGCGATCAAGCCGGACAGCCACCGTCTACGCCACAGTGTCGCAAGCTTTATGGTCATCTATCGCATACCAGGATCTCAGCTCGCCACCGTCGAAAAGCGATCTTTCACTCGCTCTCCAGCTTTCTTCATACGGAACGGCGAAGATCCTCTCCCCGGTTATTATGGCTAGGTGTGAGGCATCTCGACCTTCACCTCGCGCCCGGATCGCATCCGGCGCTCAATCGTAATAGCAGAATGTTCGAGCTTGATAGTGCATCCAAATCGTTGTTTCCCGTCCTCGTCTGGGTCGACGTATCCTCCGGAAGTGCAGTTGCACAATCAGCGAAAGGTCGGTATTGCAAGCTGGGAAGGACGTTGCGAAAGCTGCATGGACCTCGCGAGTATCTGCAAGCGCTTCATAGCGCGGCGGGAGGTCTTCGTTACTCATCATATCATTGACATGCTCCGAGTCTAAGCGAGAGTGATGGTAGATTTTGAGCAGCGGTTGTTGACGGGAGAAGGCCAAGACGTACGAGTTGTCCAGTCCGTAGGAAATGAAAGTGCGACATCTTTTCGATACGATGCGAAAGCTGGTCCACGCCCTGCCGATGCCGAACAACAATAGGGTAGGCACGGAAACACCCTACCGGTGAGCTGTCCTACCAGATTCTGAGCTGACGCACGCGGCACCGCCACCCACCGAGCTTCTGCACGGGAACCACTGGACGAGCTATCGTCATCTTACCCGAATCCCAAATTGCATCCCAGCTCTCCTACGCCTGATTCAGCTCACAGCCGTGGTGACCTGCGTCTCAGCCTATTCGAAACACGCAGCGTCATCGAGAAAAGGGACTGCAACACAGCGTCCACTCTTAGCATCGTGGAGAGGTATCTGGCTTCTCCGTCACACATGATGCTCTCCGTGGCTTTCTCCATCTCCATTCCCCAATACGCTTGGCCAATCCTGGGTGCCGTGAGTCCTGATCCGGATACTGTGTTCTGGCATTCAGCCGAGTGCTCGACTCGTGGCGAAACCTATGCCGCTGCAGCAAGCTCCGGCGGGACAAAATAGAAATGCAACCATGCGCCTTTCTCAGTGAAAAGCAGCTCACGGCACGCCTCCCAAGTGTCGCCATGCTCAACATTGAGGTGGACGTCATCAACTTCGAAGCTAACCATGATGGATTCCATTTCCCGTAGTGTTTCAGAAGCGAAACCGAATTTGCGACTTGCTCTGACCGATAAGAGGCTTCTAAGATCGCAATAGCGGAGGTCACCGGTGATAACCATAGCATCGTAGCGTGTATTGACGATCTCGCCTTCTTCGATCTCGCCGGAGGGGGAGACGGTATTGGGAGACCATTCGTTGATGCTGAAGATGATTGGTTTTGACCGGCGAGTGGTCGCTTGTGGGTTATTGTTGTTAGAGGAGTTGTCGAGTGCGCTGCCTGCAATCTCGTAGCTGTTCCTGGCCTCGTTGTAGGGCGGCGGAAGTTGGTTGATGGGCATGGCTTCGTCAACAGAACGCATACTCTTCACAGCAGGGAACCTCTTCATGCAGTCCAGGGAGTAAGCTAACGTTGGTAGCAGCAGGAGACACTACACTGGGTGGCACCTCTCGATGTATCGTGCATAAGCTGAAGAGCAAAATATGTGGTTGGGACGGCCACGAACACTGGTACGATGAGAAACAAAGCGCACCGGCGCCGCGCAGGGGTCGACACGGTGACACCATTTGATGATATTTTGGTATGCATACGCTGCGTGACGCTACGATTACAAGAAGAGAGAAGTTGGACGGTAGCATCTACTAAGCGAGGTGCCAGAGATTCTGTACTATACTTAGGATCTGAGGAGTCAAGCGGCTTATGCACAGGCTCTCCGCTCTCCACTGTTTTAGGACAACATGCTTGCTTTTGAGCAGTGTGCACGACTGTAATCCTGGCCCCAACTCATTCACGATTGGCCCGATACTATCGATCCATCTCGACCCGGTACTCCCACCATGCGCCTTGCCCTATAGCGACATCCTTGCAGCAGCCTCCTCAATACTCAGGTGCCATGAAATTGAACCCCAGCTCTGCATCCTCCTTCGTGAAGAGAAGCTCACGACATGCATCCCACGTATCAGCATGTCGAACAGCTTTACTGATATCGCCAACTGCTACTATGATGGATAGCGCAACTCCAGACAAATCTCGATCTTCGTACGTGAACTGGCGAGCCGCTCTCTTCCGTAGAAGGGTTCGCAGTTCGCTGTAACGTAGCGTATGGATCAAAAGCATAGCATCAGACTCTGTACCGATTACGTCGCCGTCTTCGGATTCGCCTTCTGGCGAGATAGTGCTGGGACTCCATTTGTTGATGGTGAAGATGATCGCTTTTGGAGGGTAGAAAGCTCC
>JAKLLW010000050.1:0-69853 GCA_022814695.1 Neocatenulostroma microsporum
GTAGATGCTTCGGCCTGCAGGAGGTGAAGCGTGCCATTGCGCGCGGAAATTGGACGCTTATAACTTTCCTTGGGGGCCTTCATCGTTCAGACGGGGTGAACGAAGATACCAATGGCAAGGCCTTTGACTTCGCCTCAGACCAGGCGTGCCTTGTACAGCATCAACTCATTCGGACGTTTCTTGTGCGTGAAGTCTTGGTATGCGGTTTCCGATCAACTTAAACTCTGTTCGTCATCGCGCATCCCGGTCCGCCCCGCCTCTGCCACCGTGCTTTCTTCCAGACGCACGCATACTTCGTCTACCGAACCAGAATCTGCCCCAGGAGTCAGCACCGTTTCGATCTGATTGTGCGGCCATGTGCATCTCAAACGCGCCCCTCATGCCCCCACGAGAAGACTCGATGCCGGGAGCCGGTATACTTACTTGAAACGTAAAGCACTCCAGCATTGCAAGGCCGCCCTCCGTTACCGCCCGCTAGAAAGTTCCTTTCACTTTACCGGGCGCGTGCTGCTGCTTGTCGCTAGCAATACCACTTCTCGGAGCATTCCTGAACGCTAATTGTATGGCCGGTTGATCTCGAGCGCTCCGAGGGCGGCTCGACGGACCTACTTCATAGTGCTGAATGTCGCTTGACAGCTTGTAACTACAGAGGGCCCACCGCTTCACCGCTCATCCAGGCCTTGCACCGCTGTCGCAGTGCTGTGCTGCACGCGATACAGACAAAGCCCTTACCGAGCGCCTGCCCGCGTCGTGCAGAGGGTGAGTAGTGAAGCAGGACATGCTGAAGCTTACAGGCTCGGAGACGGTATATCTCTCGGATCGTTTTTGCTACATCACTGCGCAGGACCCGCCGCTCTCGATTCACAGGACTCCAGCTCGACCACACGCTGTTCTGTAGTCTTCGTACGGCAACCTCCTTCGGACTTCAATGGAGACGATAATACCATGAGAAGAAAAGACCGCATCACGGGCCGTGGCGTCGTGGATTTCTGAACAAACTGCTGCCCGCAGGCGACCGTCCCTCGAGATCTGGCGAGCAGATGCGGATCATGAACAGCGGAAAGCAGAGATTTGTATCGTTTCGCTTCGTGAGCTTTCAGGGTGGACTGTTGTAGCTGCTGTTCAAATTGTGGGATATGGGCAAGGGCAGGTGTGCTTCGGGTGCTGCCGTTCTCCGGCTTTGAGGAGTTGCATCCATCACCCAGCTTTCAGATTCCCTTCCTTCAACACCTTCGCCGCTGAGGCCGCGCCAATCTCTTTTCACCTTTTCCAACTGCACGAGAACTTCAAATCACAGCGACGCATGAAGCGCGCAGTCGTCAATTGCGATAAGTCCGTATATCCGAACGTGAAAGTTGTATAGCAAGTACTCATAGGCGTAGAGTAATATTTGAGCCCACCGAGCGACCCTCTCCCTCAATACGAATATTCGTCCCCATCTCGCACTCTGCAGAATCGCCCCGAACCATACGACCTCACTGAGCATCGCCACCTTTGCGATAATCCTGGGAAGGACGCACACGAGGGGCGGGTCACGCAGCGCTTTCGCACTTGATACAGACATTCACTTCAGCTTGGCTCATTGGGAATTCTTCCCGTGCGCTCGTGAACGAGAGGGCATGTGCGCGCTCTTGGCGTTGCTATATTGCTAGTTTGTGACTCAACTTGCAACTCCGCTTTCCGGCTTGCAACAACCACCACCAACACACATTGCGGTACTGCGGTCATGGCGGACGGTGACATGGCCACGAAGCAGGAGAACGTGGAGTCACTGCGAGACATGCATCTGAAAGAGGAGGCTGGTGATGGCGACGTGGACATGGACAATATACCGGTTGCTCAGCCGGGAAAGGAGGAGCGCTCCGCTTCTGCCAGCGTGCCACCGACGGCCGCAAGCACACCGAGCGGCACCAAGAAGCAGTCGAGATCACCTACCAAGGGCAGCAACATGGCAGATTCGCCGGCCATGAATGACGAGGAGGATACCGTTGGTGGCGGTGTCACGCTGAAGCTGGAGCCTGGCAAACCTCCGAAGCTGGCACGGACGACGTCGCGAAAAGTCGAGAAGAGAGCACCGCCGCTCTTCTGGGACTACGAAGACAAGACAGCTGAAGCCACATCAGTTTTCACTGTGTTACCGGCATGTACATATGCCAACAAGTACCTGGGCACCACCGAGACTGCGCTGGAGTGCGACTGCACTGAGGAGTGGGGTAAGTCGCCACAGCCTTCATTCTGCACCAATATTACACATGTCTATAGCGATATCTAACGTAATGCGCAGATGCTGCCACTCGTACCAACGATGCCTGCGGCGAAGACTCAGACTGCATCAACCGCGCCACCAAAATGGAGTGCGCTGCGGATTGCGGGTGTGGAGCGGCTTGTCAGAATCAGCGCTTCCTCCGCAAACAGTTTGCAGATGTCTCAGTCATCAAGACAGAGAAGAAAGGCTATGGTCTACGAGCCAACACTGACCTCAAGCCTAATGACTTCATCTTCGAGTACATTGGCGAAGTCATCGGCGAGAATGTCTTCCGACGGCGCATGCAGCAGTATGATGAGGAGGGCATCAAGCACTTCTACTTCATGTCACTTACCAAAGGTGAGTTTGTTGATGCAACGAAGCGAGGCAATCTTGGACGCTTCTGCAACCACTCTTGCAATCCCAACTGCTATGTCGACAAATGGGTGGTCGGCGACAAGCTGCGCATGGGTATCTTTGCCGAGCGCAATGTCAAAGCTGGAGAGGAACTCGTCTTCAATTACAACGTCGACCGATACGGCGCAGAACCACAACCATGCTACTGTGGCGAGCCCAACTGCACTGGCTTCATTGGTGGCAAGACGCAGACTGAGCGTGCCACTAAGCTCTCGAACGCGGTTATCGAAGCCCTTGGCATCGACGACGCCGATGCTTGGGATACGGCTGTGGCGAAGAAGCCTCGCAAGAAGAAGGCGGGTGAGGATGACGAAGAGTATGTCAACAACGTCGAGCCTAGGGGGCTTGACGAAGATGGCGTCAACAAAGTCATGTCTACACTCATGCAGTGCAAGGAGAAGTGGATTGCCGTCAAGCTGCTCACTCGACTTCAGCGCGCAGAGGACGAGAAGGTGCGGAATCGTGTGGTACGCTTCCATGGCTATCGCATCATGAAGACAGTCCTGTCGAACTTCATCGACGATGTCAACGTCTGCCTGCAAGTTCTTGACATCCTCGACAAGATGCCACGCCTTACTCGCAACAAAGTGCAAGACTCCAAAGTCGAGGAAACTGTTGCGCAGCTGAAAGACAACGAAGACGAGCGAGTCTCAAAGCAGGCAAACAGTCTGCTTGACTCTTGGAGCAAGCTCGAGGTGGCCTACCGGATACCACGCATGAAGCGCGACCCGAATGCCGCACCGGATCGGAAGGTGGAGCGTGTCGACAGGCGCGATGGTGAGAGGCGCCGCTCGCGGTCACGCTCACGCACAAAGTCACCGGAGCGAATACAAGCACCAACTGGGCCGCGAGGCAATGCAATGGGACGAGGAGGCTTCGGTCCGCGACCACCACCTCGCTTCCGCCCTCCGCCACCTCCGAATGCTCTGCCGCCTGGCTGGTTCGAGGCCACGGCCGGCAATGGATCTATCTACTTCTACAACTCAGCTGGCACAACGACATGGCAGCGACCCACGATGCCAGCTACTGGCGCACCACCGCCACCACCGCCGAAAGCCGTTTCCGACCAGCAGATGCTTCAAGACCTCATCAAGAACATTGTCTCGAGCAAGAAAGAAGAAGCAAAGCCTGCATCGACCACTGCTACACCCGTAGAGACTCCCAAGAAGGAGCGCAAAGAGGACAAGTGGAAATCTTTGCCGGAAGAGAAGCGCAAGAAGCTTTATGAGGGCGCACTGCAACCGCACATCATGCATGTCGTCGGTAAGTACAAGCACAAGCTTGCCAAAGATGATTTGAAGCGGTGGGCAAAGGAGTTCGCCAAGAAGATGGTGGAGTCCGACTTCAAGAAAGCCAGAGTCGAGGATCCAACCAAGATTAGCGACAAGCAGGCCAAGAGCATCAAGAAGCACGTGCAGGAGTTCTTCGACAAAGCGGTCAAGAAGAAGGAAGAGGCAGACAAGAGGAAGGCCGCCAAGAAGGCTTCTAAGAAAGATGATGGCAGTCATACACCTGCCGGCACGCCGCCTCCTGCGGCCAACAGCCCCATGGAGAAGGACGACGACGAGGTGATGCTATCGGACAACGAACATGAAGCTACGCCAGCCGACTCTACGGACAGCCCATCGAATCTGAAGCGGAGAATAGGCGACCTCGCAGACGGTGGAGATGATAGTGAGGCTATCATGAAGAAGCTTCGAACAGAGACAGAAGCAGCACAACCGCCTCCTCCGCCTCCTCCGCCACCACCTGCCGAGCCTGCCATGGAAAGAGATGCTACGCTGACACCTGGCGAAGACGTCTCCGGCTCCTTCACGCATGAGGCCATCGCCGCGGTGCATGAGGCTACCGTCGCCGGCGCGCAAAGCAATGGCGACGACTTCTCCTTCAAGGGTGCTGCTTCCCGCCCTGGATCTGCACAGCAGAACAAGGAGTTCGACCATACGTTTCAGACCGCCACGCCACCCACCACCGGCTCTCCGGACCATGACGAGGCTGAGAAAGCCAGGCAGCGCGACAAGTTTGCCGGCATGAACCCGGACCGTATGCGCCAGCTTGGTTTGATGGACGGAGCGAGCGAATGATACCTCCTTGTGCGTTTCGGCTTGGCATCCTGATATTGGCGGCACGGAAGTGCTCCACAGGCGGCTAGCTCATATGGAGCAATGTGTTGATAGCGTAATCCTGTACCATAGCCTTGAAGCAGCAGTAGCTCGCTCCCGAGCATACTAGAAGTGCTCTCACGATCACCTTCCACAGATTGCGTGCGTCAGAGGACTCCTGGTGGTCCCCATGCGTAGGTTGCTGGTTCAGTCATTGAACAAATCCTGTCCACTGTCTCTCGCCACCGCTCTCACGTCCCATGAATTCGAACCCTTTACTCGCCACGCTTCGCCTTTGCCGCTGATCCAGCCACTCAGAGCAGCCACCAAGGCACTCTGGTCCTCAGCAGGCACTCTGATCCAGACCTCTGCATCCTCGATCTTCAGAATGTCGACCGGTATAGCTTCGCCATGCAAACCGAGAAACTGAGATCGGGCTGCGGTAAGCTGTAGGTGGACCGTCGTTGCATCTAGTGTCGAACTCGTTGTTCCGGTCGATGTGATGTGCTGCAGATGTATGTATGCCCATTGCGGGCTGCGGATCGTGAATTGGCTTAGTACATGGTTTTTGGGCGTCCTTTTGCGCTTCTTCTTGGGCTGGGTTGTAGAGCTGGCTTGGGTCGTTGGTGCTGTGACTGCTGTACCTTCTGTAGCGTCCGCAATCTCTGTATCGCCTGACATACTCCAACGTAGTTGACACGAGCCAGTGTGACAGCAGGTGTGGTCAAGTCAGAGCGAGAGGCTCAGAGGATCGGAGAGTCGACATACATGGCTGAGTCATGCTCTCGGCTAAAGTTGCCAAGTATCCCGACATCACATCTTCCTCCCTCTGACGTCTACCTCTATTCTCGTAACCTCACGATAACCTTCGACGCCTGAACACCGGTCTCCTCCCCCAAACCCCGATGAGTAGGAGGGCGGAGTCTCGAGATGGGAGGACTGGGTAGCAGGATCTGGGCGGGCGAACGTCTATTGCAATGGCAGCCAGGCTATGAGGGTTTACCTGAGCAGCAAATGGGCATATGGCGTATAGGGCCTTAGCTCCACAGTGTAAACAATCATGTTGACCATATTGTCACCCCGCCCGGGATGTGAAGTGAGAGCTGCTTGGTAAGAGATGCGCACTAGCAATCCAAGGGTCCTCTTTCAACTTTCACCCTTCAACTTTCGTTCTCCCACCTCCCATCTCCCACCTTCTACCTTACTCCAACCTGCACACCTCAACCTCCCCACGGTACAACTACGCTTACCATCGGCTCACGCAACGGCGCCCGCACCTTCGCTTAATTTCATCCGCGCACTAAAGCACCGATCCGCATCGCACTGCAAGAATTAGAAGCGCTTCTTATTGTCCAGCAAGCAATTGTCAAGGAGTACCTTTCACGATGCCGTTCAAATCAAGCCCCTCCACCACGTCCACGGCGTCCACCATCGAAGTCCCGCGCGCAGGTGAGCAGCCGATGCTCTCGACCAGTCTCTTGGCCATCAGAGAGCAGATCTCGTTCGCGATCAAGCCCTTCCTCGAGATCTTCCGCGAAGGAGTCAGGTCAGTGGTTGAAAATGAGCGTGCCAAGGGCACGAAGGCGGCAAGCATCGATATGGCTGGCATGCGCGAGATGATCAAGGGTATGTCCTCTGAGCCTCTACTTGCGTCCGTGACTGACCGTTGCCCAGCAAACGTCACCGTCATTTACCCACTCATCAAGCACGACGATACTATGATGGATGGTGGTCACCTCCAGAAGTTTCCGGACCTGCACTTGATCACCTCTGGCACCGCTGGAAACATCAGGGCGCATGTGGTGTACGGAAGCGCAATGACTCCTCGCAAGACCGAGTTGATGGTCACCGACAAGGCGCCGACAATCGCAGAGGCTATGGAGAAGCTGCTCGACATATCCACGAGGATGGTGCAGACTCACGTCTTCGACAACAAGAACTTCAACCACGGCTTCCAAGTCGGACTTCCGGGAGGCATTTACTACTCGTTCGACGACAAGTACGCTCCATTGGAGTCGCAGGATCAGGCTTGGTGGTGAGTACCCTTGAGTGTGCGTTCCTACTAGAAACGAGCGCTAACGTATGTCGATTTGGCAGGGGCGTCGGTGAGAAGCCGGAGCCGAGTCCAACGTTCACGGACAGCTCCAAGAGCTTCAGCAGCTTCTGTAGCTCCAGCTCTGGCAGCACAGGCAGCACGCACTCCAACACCAGCACGCAGAACAGCTTCGATGACGGCATGAAGCGCGAAGACAGCTTCGTCGACCTGGGTGGCTTGCGCGGCAACGGCACGTATGTGAGCAACAGCTTCAGCAAGTTCCGTGGTGGGCTTGGCGTGTACACGAAGGATAGCATGGCGAACCTGACTAGGAGCTTCCCAGGCGCTTCCGGCCAACACTAAGGCAGGAACTTGAACGACAAACGAATCACGACATGGTAGGCTTGAAAGCCGTACGACACATAAGAAATGAGCAAAGCGCAATGAGCAAATGTCTTGGGGACAGGGTACAAGATGGCAGCGAGAAGGAGAGCACTACTGGACACTGAGCGAACAGATACCGCAGCAGTGTTGGGATACGAGCGCATTGCAGGTCATTCAGCGCATACTAGTACAGCACCATAATGAAAATACTGCTTGATTTGACATGCCACTCTGCATGTCTTGATGTCTCGCTCAATCTGTTGTGGAAGCTGTCTTGTTGATCATTGTCTACATCACGCTTGACACCGTGGTCTGTCCGCTCTTGCTGCAAGCATTCGCGGTCGCATTCTCCCGATGCAGCTATAGACCTCTCGATAGAGTGAGCCGCCGAGGCCGTCAGTAGACTCTGCTTTCACAAGAGATGCTGCAGTGAAGCAGCTTGTCCGTTGAGCGGCACTCATTTCCTCATACATCATCCATCTGCTTAACCCACGACCTTCGGAGACTGCTACAACCCATCCATCCATCGGCAATCCGGTAGCCACGTCGTCACAAGCTCAGGTAGCCGCTGGCAAGCGCCTGGGCTCTTGCGATGAATTGGGATAAATCCAACAGGCGGTGGGTATCCATCTCCGCCGGCCGCGACCTGGAGTTGTAGACGCTGCTGTAGTGGAGTCTTCGATAGCACGGCCTCTACGTTGGTGCTTATATCGCGAATGCCCACGGACTTCCACGGTACTCTCTTCGGTGGTACTCTCTTCGGCCTGGTCGACTCGGCAGGTCGATGTAGTGTGGTCCGTCGTCCGTCCGGCGGGAGATCAATGCCAAGATCCAGCAGCGCATGTCCTTGCACTCCTTGATACTCATAACTGCAGCAGTCTGTGCCTTCTTCACCCCCCTGTGCGTGCAGTATGTGTCGAAGTAGATGATCCAGCCGTCTAGATTCTGGATCCGTGGAGCCGGCAATATAACACGAGATCTTACCAATACAGGTGTGCTGTTCCCTCATGTCTCATCTTCTGAGACGTAGTCTTGAACCTGTTGCCGCAGGTGTCGCATTTCTATGGCTTGAACGGTACGTGGACCGGGATGTGGCGTTTGAGAGCTCACAAGACTCGGACTACACCCACTCCGCATACACGTGAAATTGGCAGTATTTGATGGGATGTGGCGTTCCAAGATATGGGTAGTCGTCAAAACGCTGGTGACTCTGCACAAAGCGCGTCGCCCATTGAGGGTTCGCGATGAAGAATTCGGCACGATAGATGTCGAGGTCAAGGACCCAGTGAAGGCCAATGAGAACAGACGCTGCCGACAGAGAAGCGTTGAGTCTCCCAATGGTGCCACCGATCTCTCGGTGTTTGAGCGAGCCGCCGACGCCGTACATCGGACTCAGCTCAACGAGAGAGCGAGAGATCCTGCGACGAAGTAGCTGGTGTCTTTCGGGCGACGCTACGTCTAATCGTGATGTTGTCCTCCACTAGCAACCGCATATCGCCATCCGGAGGATGTCGGTGTTGAAGTTCGCATGCTTCGTCGTCAGCAGTGTCGAATGTAGGAGGGCTCTCGTGGCGACACCTGCGAGTCCGCGGTGAGAGGCCTGCTGTGTCCTCCGGACATGGCAGTTGAACGACGAGCTTCTCGGGATCATCAATTGACTGACTACACATCTGGTCTTCGGCATCTTGCTGTGCTAGTCGTCCATCGCTGTTTGAGATGACCATACCACTGCCGATACGAAGACGGAGACGTAACGAGTACTACTAGCTCGAACGTCAGCGATACGCCACAGCTGTACTAGACCGAGCCTACATAAGCGAAGGTGGTGTAGCAGCTGTCAGCATCAACCTCGCGCACACTCCAAGCGCGGCTGCCTGCCTATCTCAGCACGGAGGCCGTTGGCTTCTGATGTTGGGGGTCCATTTGAGCTGTTTCATACTGAGGCCAGACAGCCGGGCGTGTCAGCGCCAAATGCTCCACAGTACATGTGGCCTTACCTGGTACACGGTGCGCTGGCATGTGAGGGGTGCATAAAGGGCGTCGTTTGTGTCACACAAGGCTGCCACTTCCGAGGGTGGCTGCAGGCATGACAACTGTCCCGCGTTGCCGCACTGCGGAGGGTGTACTGTGGAGTGTGTCGTGATCGTGCCTGGACCGGGTGCGGCTGAGAGATGTGGACGCAAGGCACGATCTGGAAGGCCAGATGGCCGCTGTTTGGCGTTGCGGACTGCAGTGCAAGCCTCGCTTCGTTGTCGTGTGCTGATCAGCCTGTTGCCAAGCTCAGCCAATCTTTACATGACCACTGTGTTCGCCACTACATTCCTATACGGCTCTCTGCCGTGATGTTTGCCAACAGACGCCGCTGTTGGACGAACCAAGAAATAGCCGGCAGAAGGATTCGCAGGTGCGTTTCGACCATTCCAGGCAAAGAATAGAGACACAGCACGCCTAAGTAGTCATGCGCAAAGGTTGTGTAAACCGCGTTGGTATGATGCTCCGCGATGAGTGCTTGAATACTGGTGTCGCGTTGGAAACTCAGTTGTAGCAGTAGGATCCTGCCTTTTGTGAGCAATTCGAATACAGGCTCGTTGTTGTTGCTACCACATGCCGCGATATTGTAACAAATGTGTGCAATAATACTGGCTCTCGACCAACCAGCTGTCGAAGAAGTCCTCTCCACATGGCACAGTGAGACTTGCAGCCGGGAGCCTGCAGGTGAGGCTCGAGAGAATCCCTGGCGCTTCCTCGCACACTTCAAGACTCCCGATCCTCCTTGGCTCGACTTTCCTTTGTTTTAGGCTCGGAGATGTCAACACATTGGGCGGAGGACGACGCAAAAGAGGAGTCGAGGAGGTGGCAAAGGGAGGCCATTTGTATCATATTGCAACGGAAATTCCGCAAGATGTCGGTCATCACCGCCAGGGTCGTGCAAAGTGTCGCGAGATTGACAATTGTACAAGGTCAGACCTGGCGTATTGCGATTGCTTCCAGGATTTAGATGGGGTGTGCATCGCGCTGTTCCAAGGATTCCGGGTGTCGTGATCGGCCTCGTACTGCTTACACCCCGACGCCAGATGTACGTACGATACGTATCTTCTCGGTGCTCTGCTTGCCTAGACATGCCGTCAGCCTCAACAGCTCGTGAAGGCGTTCAGAAGCGAAAACGATTCTGGAGCTTGCTGCACCTGCATGTACCCAGACTCTCGGCGCTTCAAGTACGGGTGATCTACCCACCCGTTTGCTTGGGCCAAGCACCAATCATCAATCTCATGTTCCTGGAATTTGAATTGGGCTCTCGGCACGCTGCATGACGAGAAGGCTGTTCCTGCATCACCGCCGCGCGTGCATATGATAGCACAAACACTGAAAACATCGCGAAGCTTGAAGCCTGCCTCTACCAGCGTTTTCATTGCTATTATGTAACGCTGCAAGTAGGTATGTAGTGGGTACCTATAAGAGTCCGAAACGCATTCCTTAGCAGTTGTCAAGGAGCGCTGCAAGGGACTTCGAGACAGCTTCAGTTCTCGACCTCACTTCTTTGCGATCTCGAATATGCCACTGACGCCATACTGTGCACTTCGGGTCGCCGCATGAAAGTTTGTACGATCTGTTCTTCGGAAATCACGCACGACTACTTCCCCACACAACCGGCCGTTATTACCAGGGGGAAGGTGCGGTTTCAGATCTCAGGGGCGTTAGCGCAGAAACGCCAAAGACCTTAAAACCAGCTACTTCCATCTTCGACTACTTCGACATACCACCTTGCGCCAACCACACCTACGGTCCTAACAGACCATCCACTCATTTCTCGGGGCCAAGCTCCATCACACTCCTTAACAGCATCATCCACAGCGCGCCAGTCGCCTTCACTGCGCCAGACTCCCAGACTCCGCGAGTCCCACCACCTGACGAGTACGTTTGCCCTCAACAATGCCGCAGTGCCGATGGCGCGCCATCAAAGGGCTCTTTATGCAGTCATGATAAGAATGGCTCGTTCACCATTGAACCTTTGTCCATTCTTCGCACCTCCTTCACACGCGACTTGCTGGCAACGTCGTTCGTACTAACATTCTATTTCCAGTCTTATCAAGTCATTCAAGGATCTGAGATCCCATCAAGCAAGCAAACAACAAGAATCTTCCAACCTAGCAACATCAATTCGCAGTATCAACATGCGTTCCGCCATTGTTGCTGCTGCCTTCGCGGCCGGCGCACTCGCGGTTCCGTACCAGAAGCGCGACATTGTCTACGACTACAACTACGTCACCGTGACCGACGTGGTGACCGTCACTGGCGAGGCTCCAGCCGCGTCTTCGACTTCGGTCTCCTCGGTAGCTGCTGCCGCGGACGCCGCCGCTCCGTCTTCTCACTGGGGCCACCATTGGCACCCATCATGGGCCCCGTCCTCGGTCGAGAGCAGCTCAGAGGCACCTGCGCCGTCTAGCTACAGCGCTCCTTCCAGCTCCGAGGCGCCATCCACCACCGCTGCGCCAACTACTTCCACCTACGTCGCGCCTTCCTCAACATCTACCTCAACCTACGTTGCGCCAACCACCAGCGAAGCTCCATCAACCACGTCAGCTGCTCCAAGCTCGACCGCTCCTGCTACTAGCGCTGCATCAAGCGCTGCGCCGACATCGTACCAGGAGAAGGTTGTTGCTCACCACAACATCCACCGTGCCAACCACTCCGCCCCGTCCATTGAGTGGTCCGACGACCTTGCCAGCACTGCTGCCGATATTGCCGCCAGTTGCTCGTATGCGCACAACGTCGACGTTAATGGCGGCGGCTACGGCCAGAACATTGCGGCTGGTGTTGAGGCTGACAATATCACCGCCATCATCACCGACTTGTTCTACAACGGCGAGGTCGGCTGGTACGAGGGTCTCTACGGCGAGGCTCAGCCGGACATGACCAACTTCGAGCACTGGGGCCACTTCTCCCAGATCGTCTGGAAGGGAACCACCCAGGTCGGCTGCTACACTCAGGACTGCACATCGCAAGGTCTCGCCAATGTCGGTGATGACGTCGCGCCATACTTCACGGTGTGCAACTACAAGTCGCCAGGTAAGCAGTACCAATTCCACATCCACTATCGGAATATATGCTAACATACCTTGCAGGCAACTACGCGAACGAGTACAGCGACAACGTCGGCTCGCCTCTCGGCGAGGCCACCGCGGCATGGAACACCGGCTTGTAAGCCCTTTGGCCTACACCAAAAGTTCACGAGATTCTTTCAGCATCGAGCCCACAGCGGCGGCTGATGCTTTTTTGCGCTGTTGCTTGCTGGCAGCATTCTTGATGACTACGCAGCGGGCTACGGTCATCATATGGGAACAACGCGTGCATCTGGCGGAGTTTGAAACTGGGTTTCGCTCGTTCTTTCGCGGGCGAAGAAAGACACCTTCCAGCCGTCTGTTAGGGCATATGAGTAGCTGGTCTGCTCTGGCCGGTCTTTGCTTTCCAGTGAGATGTCGCCTACTAGGCGCCTCTCATCTGCCGATGTCAATATGCGAGCTTAGGTCTGCTGGGCAGGTTAGCGAAAGAAAAGCTGGATTTTGCTCTTCTACCGCTACTTCACTTCTTCGGGGACTGTTTCTTTTTCCCTTCATGTGTATACTTTAAGCTGGATGCTTACAGATTTCCTCGATTCCTGAGATGCTTATGACGCCTCATGCACAAATGAAATGCCTCTTACGACGGTCCAGTTCCTTCCACACTTCCTCTCTTGTCGAGCATGCCTGCTCGTTATCTCATCTCAATGTTCATCTCATTCGTTTCAAGCATAAAAAAGCACTATGCGTAGGGCTGAATACCGAAAAGCCTGGACCCGGGAGCGTGCAGAGGTCTTTGCTTCGCGCACAGAGCCGGTGGGCTCGTCTATAAAGATGATCGGCTCTCCCACGTGTGCATACGTAGTGGCTGGGTGGACACCTTCGTGCCAGTCACGAGTAGGGTTGCGCAGGCCAAAGGATGGATATCCACGCTAACGTTTATAGGCTAGCGCAAAGATTATCCGTTGAAGATCAAGGATATCCGTTGAAGTTTCAGGGCTATAGGAGGCCGTACAAGGGGTCAAAATACCCGTATAACTTCCTAATTAGGACGGATATATATAGAAACTACGGTTATACCGTAGCTAAGACCCTACTATTTAAAATACTGTCAATTACTATCGGATCCGGATAAGACGAATTACCGAATTTACTATCCTTTAGCTCTAAGCTAATAAGGTCTTACTCTAGTCTAATTAGCTAATTACGTACCTTCTTATCTTTACTTCGCTACCTTAGCTCTTACTTAAGCGTACGTATATTAATATAAATAAATTGTAGCTTATTTAGCTACTCGAACGTAAGCCTATTACGTAATTTACTATAGATAAGGTTTATTATAGAGAAGGAACGCTTATAGGGGACGCTATTACCTAGAGTTTAAGCTAGACGTAGCTCTATATAGTCTAGCTCTAGATAGAAGTACGTAACAGTTTACTAGAAGGTAATCGGATCGTATAAGGAGCTCTAGTATAAGGCGCTAGAGTATAACTACCTAGTTTAGTCTAGGTAGTCGTAGTATTACTATACTATAACTGTCGGATCTATACTATACTAAGCGTATAGAGCGTAAAACGTATCTATAGCTACTCTTATAGAAAGGAAGGGAAGCGGCTTACCCCGTTATTTCGAATCTAGTAGGTACGTAATAAGTATAAAGGGAGCCTTCTCGTATTAGTACCGAAAGCGTACTATAAGAAGAGTCTAGATACGCTAAATATCGGCGTTATATAGGTATTTCTACGTTACCGTATATAATACTAAGTCTACTATACTCTATATAGTAATAGTATAACGTACTATATAGTAATCTAACTCGCTTATCTTAATAGCCTTATCTAAGGGCTCTAGTACTTAAATTAGGACTCCGAGGTTCTACTAAAACTCCTTATTAAAGGCGACGTACTCTAGTACCTTCCTAATTAAGGTATTGTCTCTAATATCGAATAGAAGGTTATAGGCTAATATACGAATACTCTACTCGGCGCCTAAGACAGACCGAGTATAGCGTACGTAACTTCCCTATTAGGTAACTACCGTAAGGTAGAGCCCGATTAGGTAGTCTTTAGAAGCGTCTATAAGGGCTTAATACTACTTTAGTAACTTAAGGAAGGTAGTAGCGACAAATTAAGTTTGTTTATCGAGTTTCTCGAACTAAGGAAGCGTTATAAAATCCTTTAGCGCGAGCTAGAGTAAGTAACTATTATAAGGGATATAAAGTACGTACCTATACTCTAGTAATCGTTTAAACTTCCTCTATAATAACCTTATTATAGAGTAGGTATCTATAGCTAGTAAGTTTATAAGTAAAGGTCGATTGTCGGTAACTTTACTAGCCTCTTTATCTAGCTACTTATAGATATAGTCGGAACTAGCTATAGTAGCCTCTATTAAGTTACTAGTAACGTAAAAAGTACTATAGGTAGAGTCGTTAATATAGAAGGACTAAATACGTTCCTTTTAGATATTACTAGACTCGTCGGTAACTAGATTAAGAAAGGGAGACTAAAAAACTAGGTAGTTTACTTAAGCTTTAACCGCCTCGTACGTATCTATAATCGGTTAGCCTCCGTAGCCTATAAATAAATTACTATTTACTTACCTATAAGTATACTTCCTTCGAGGTCCCTCTTATTCGGTAGCTCGATTACTATATTAGTCGCTAGCTAGGAATTACGTATCTAGTTATCCTTATAGTATATAAAAGGCCTATTATTTATATAGGTAGCTAATACTATCTTCTATCTAATATCCTCTTACTTATACCTCTTAAGCTTTACTAAGGCTATTTTCGTCTAGCTATAAGAGGAAGGTATAGTAACAATTTGGCGCTATATACGTATACGCTTAGTATTATATATTCGGTAGCTATCGAGGTAAGTTTCTAATTACTTAGTATACTAGGTACGCTTTATACTATAGTAGTTATATGTACCTAAGTAGGTTTTTGCTCTATCGTCTCGTAACTTACTAAAATTGGTAGCTACGTTAGTATTAGGCTTTCGGCCTATACGGTATAGTAATATTATACTCGTTTAGGAAGGTACTAAGAGCGTTAGTAAGGTTCGTTAGTAAGGTTTATATAGACGAACGCGTCGTGAAGGTACTACAAAGCGCGCTAGTTCGCCGCGGAGGTCTCGGTCCGACTGCCGGACCAATGCCGATCGTCCGTCAAGGGATATGTGGGGCTATCCTATCCGAGATTATCCGTTGACGTCAGGGGATATCCGTTGGCCTTCTCTAGTCACGAGACGGCAATGGTCAACACAAGTGGGGCGCATTGGCAGCTGATAAGATAGGGATCTCAAGAGATATGACGCTATCTTGCGCATAACATTGCGACAAAACTGCGGCAACACCATGCGACTCTCGTGACACATGCCCATGGCTAAGTAATAGAATCTCCTATCTTCTCTTGATCCACACACGGTGTAATATACAGTGGATGCGGCCCTTCTCAGCACTCTCGCGGCGAGCATTTTCCTACCCAGCGCGACCTGCAGGACTTGAGAGCTTTTGGCAGCCTCGCCGTACTCAAGGCAGTCTGCCTGCGCCTTCGGAGAGACCTTTTCTGTTACATACTCGACGATCAGGGCGGTACTCGTACGCGACCATGCCTGACCGACATGTATCCCTCGCGAACCGCTGCGGCGAGTCGAAGAGCCCATATGTCCGCTCGCATATGGATAACCCTACGGCATGGCAGTTATGGACACCGGAGACGCTACAGCTCGCGAAGGACACGAATCGCCTACTCTTTGTGAGCATTGGGTACTCGGCTTGCCATTGGTGTCATGTCATGGCCCACGAGTCCTTCGACGATCCGCGCATAGCCCAGCTGCTCAACGAGCACTTCGTACCCATCAAGATCGATCGAGAAGAGCGGCCAGACATAGATCGGCAGTACATGGACTTCTTGCAAGCTACATCAGGTGGTGGAGGTTGGCCGCTGAATGTGTTCGTGACTCCAGATCTCGAGCCCATCTTCGGAGGCACGTATTGGCCTGGGCCGAAGAGCGAGAGGGCCGAGATGGGTGGGACAAGCTTCGAGCAGATATTGCTGAAGGTCTCGACGCTGTGGAAAGAGCAGGAGCAGAAGCTGAGGGAGAACGGCAGGCAGATCACTGCGCAGCTGAAGGAGTTTGCGCAGGAGGGTACGCTTGGGGGTAGATCGGATGGGAAGCCAGATGATGGCGAAGATGGGCTGGAGCTTGATCTGCTGGATGAGGCGTATCAACATTACAAGAACAGGTTCGATCACAAGTATGGCGGCTTTGGTGGTACGCCGAAGTTCCCGACTCCCGTACATCTCAAGGCGCTCTTGAGGTTCGGAACTCATACGCAACTGGTTAGAGAGATAGTAGGCGACAAGGAGACAGAACATTCGCGGCATATGGCGGTCAAGACGCTCGAATGCATGGCGAAGGGCGGCATCAAGGACCAAATTGGACATGGTTTCGCTAGGTACTCAGTGACGAGAGACTGGAGCTTGCCGCACTTCGAGAAGATGCTCTACGATAACGCGCAGCTTTTACCGCTGTATCTGGATGCCTACATACTCACGAAGTCTGACTTGTTCCTGGAGACCGTACACGATGTGGCGACGTACATGACCACCGAGCCCATGCAATCTAGCCTCGGCGGCATCAACGCTTCCGAAGATGCTGACTCCATGCCCACCGCAATCGATCATCACAAGCTCGAAGGCGCATTCTATGTCTTCACACTGGACGAACTCAAGCAGGTACTCACTGAACAGGAAGCGGATGTATGCGCCAAGTACTGGAACGTGCAGCCCAATGGCAATGTAGACCGGCGATTCGACCACCAAGGCGAGCTTGTTGGTAAGAACACTCTTTGCGTGATGTACGACATGCCAGATCTTGCCAAAGAGCTCGGCATCGGCGACGATGAAGTCAAGCGCATCATTTCCTCCGGTCGGCAAAAGCTCCTCGTATACCGCGATAAGGAGCGGCCTCGACCATCGCTAGACGACAAGATCGTCACGGCTTGGAACGGCCTGGCAATAGGCGGTCTTGCTCGCACAAGCGCCGCACTCTCTTCCACTGCACCTCAGCAAGCATCATCTTATCTCGCGGCCGCGGAGAAGGCAGTAAAGTGTATACGCGACAACCTCTTCGACCCCAAATCGAACACACTACGGCGAGTCTACCGCGAAGGCCCAGGCGAGACACAGGGTTTCGCAGACGACTACGCTTTCTTCATCTCCGGCCTGCTTGACCTCTACGAAGCTACCTTTAACGACGAGTACCTACAATTCGCCGACACCTTGCAGCAAACACAGAAGAAGCTCTTTTGGGACGACAACAAGTATGCTTTCTTCTCTACGCCCGCCAACCAGCCCGATATCCTTGTCCGGACGAAGGATGCTATGGATAATGCCGAACCCAGCACCAACGGCGTTAGCGCGCAGAACCTCTTCCGGCTGGGTTCATTGCTGAACGATGAAGCCTATGAGAAGATGGCGAAGCGGACAGTGGGCGCTTTCGAGGTAGAGATCGGCCAGCATCCAGGTCTCTTCACGGGTATGATGAGTAGCGTCATTGCCTCAAAGATGGGCGTCAAGGGGTTGATGGTGGTTGGTGAGGGTGAAGCAGCCGAGGCGGCGCTAAAGAAGGCGAGGGAGAACGTGAGGCCGAATTGCACGGTGCTGCGAGTGGGTGGTGAGGCGAAGAGTGAGTGGCTAAGAGGGCGGAACGAGCTGCTGAAGGATCTGGATGGGAGTAAGCAGATGGTGCAGCTCTGCGAAGGCGGAGTCTGCAGGCTACTGGAGACGAAGGATGTAGAAGGATTGTTCTCCGACTAAGGCTCGGGAATATATGAGCAGAGAGGTCGTGCTATAGAGCGTTTAATGTCTACAATGTACACGAGATACAATACACCAGCTCAAGAGCAGCGTTTTGCAAAGATAAGAGTGTGACGCTATGCATCAGGGCACTGGACCCACAAGCTGGAGATATCTCCGTACATAACAGCCTCTGAAGAGACGCTGTACGTGCCGGAAGCACTCTCATGGCTCGCTGGCACCGCTGTCATGGCTCCCGTCAAGTATGAGCAGCACATGAAGACCCTCCGCGGTGTCGGACACCTACGAAGCCATCATCAAGGGTTAGTGAGAGAAAGGGTGGCCGATCCGGTATTAGGCATCTCAGATCTGACAGGCTTCCGAAGATGGGACAGCGGGCCTCACAGAAGCATAAAGACACCGTAGAGCCATAGTGAGAGCGACCAACGGCATCTCCCTATCTCTCGAATCTCTTCTATATCATCTAGGGTCATAGGATGGTACAGTAGCGCGCGGGATTGCAGAGCTATCGAGAGAGTGCTAGACTGCATCTCTCCGTCTCTCGATGCTTTTCCAGATCGTTTGGACCGAAAGGGCAATACAGTACCCAGCCTATGGGACTGCTGCAAGCTTAGAGAAGCAAGGACTTCATCCCTCTATCTCTCGATCTTCTCCAGATCGTCTGGGTCCAAGGGCCAATACCGCTCATTCAGTGCTAGGATGAAGCTCCTCGCGGTCGTGTCGGTCCATACGTATCTCCAAGCGTCGTCCACGGTTTCAGCCCTCACGTTACAGACCGCCCTCAGTTCGCGCTTCTGCAACCACACGTTCACCGTAGCAGTGCTATTAAGCTCCAGGTCGTTCTTCAGCAGGACCCTCCCTCCCGCACCTTCCTCCCTCGACCTCAAATCTTAACCACCTCAAGATGGTGCGACCATGATCATTCCTCTGCCTCGGACGTTAAGACTGAAAGATACCTAGGCGAAGCCCAGGAGCCGGAAGAAGAACAAGAAGACCGTCAAGGACTACGCTAATAATCTCGACGGCACGAGCATGACCTGTATCTGGGATCCGTCTAGGACCTGGCACTAGCTCTATGGAGACAGCAAGTCTTAGACAGGTGGAGCGTGGAGCCTAGAGACTGTGAAGTACATTGAACTGGCATCCTCCTGTCATTGGAAACAGTTTCCTAACTTTCACAAGACAATCGCAGACCCACGGGAGTTCAATGTCAGACTAGACGGCGATACCCTGAACACCTGGACGTATGAATCGGAACCTCGTTTCGGTGCGATCGTCACCGACGTGAGTGCGGATGTTGCCATGCTTTGTATTGTCTCTCGCAGAAGAGGCTGTCGTGAGGTGCTGATGGAGAATCCGAAGCCAGGCGGAAGCCTTTGGAAAATTGTTGTGGTGGAGAGATGAAGGCAAAAGCAAAACAGGAGGCCGAACGCATTCGGTCGCGGATACTTCTGCCGACACTTTGTCGACGTTCACATGTCAGATCGAAATCCGCTGACAGGCCATCCGCATCTCACCAGACGGCCGCTCTTGAGCATCGAGTCACCTATACACTGCTCGACCGCTGCATGCGTTTCCAGGGAAACCCGTCAAGGGCTTTGTGGATCGAAGCAGACTGGGCAGCCAGGCGCCGGTGGATGATGCGCTGCCTGGGTATTCAGCATACGTGCCTGTCAATCAGCGGAGGCATATGAGCGTTCCTGTGTATTGAAGCGTGACAGCGAGAGCCGTTACAGCCGGTCAGACTGATACCAGAAGGAGGCTTTAATCGAGTCGCCACTGGAATGCTTACAAGATTGACTATGCCATTGAGCGAGGCGTTGGGTTGGAAAGCAAGATGCATGTACATTGCCATAGCTATCATTAGATTACATTACATAGCTATTGAAATTCAGCAAACACATCGCGCCATCGCAGAGCCCATAGCCATATCGCCGCTCATCATCATGTCGTCAGCAAGGTCGTTGAGGAGGTCGGAGAGGGAGTTGGAGGGTTATTTGCCGTATTGTTGTTGAAGTGCGGTTGTTGAAGTGCGGCCACTACTGGCACAAACACTGAGCGGTAGGCAGAGTTCGTAGTCTTGACTGTCGAAGCTAGTTTTCGAAGCAGCCGGCGGCAGTCTTGATTTGCCAGTCGGTAGGCAGTCTAATGTCGACTGTGGCGTCGCCCATGTAGTATTGGGTAAGAGCTAGGTGCCATTGGAGGTCGATCAGCGTCGTTGGTACTGTCGAGCGGTGCGGTGGTGTGTAGAGCTTCGCAGGAGGTAGAGCGATTAGGATCTTCTTACGTATATAGCTCAAATCGAACAGCTGGGCGTCGGTTGGTGGCTCGTGAAGCCGGACGAAGACTGTGACCGGTATCTCGTTCAGGGCCATCTACTGGAAAGAGACGTGCTGGTGGAAGATGTCTAGCAAGGCCATGTCGAATGGGTCGGTACGGATTGTGGCTGGTAGGATGCTGCGTATGACCGCTTCTTGTATGTGGTACGGCATAGTGTTGAGCTGTAACAATTGCGTAAGAGCAAGGTGCTGTTGTAGTGCGATGAGCGTCGTTGGCACTGTTTACGAGCTTTGTAGTGGTGTGTAGAGCTTTGCGGGTGGTAGGACGATCAAGATCTTTCTGCGTATACAGCTCAAGTCGAAGAGCTGTGCGTCTGTCGGCGCCCCGTGAAGCCTGACATGGACGGTGACTGGTATCTCGTTCAAGGCGATCTGCTGTAAGGAGACGTGGTGGTGGACTGCATCTGGTATAGCCTGCAATGTCGCAGGGAGGGCAACACAGGGCCCTAATGAGCACATCGTATCCGTGAGATGGTGCTAAATTAACAGGTCACCAATCTGGGAAGATATGAGGGCGTAAGTGAGCCACCATTGCTGGCATGTACCTATTTCCGAAAGATCTTTCAGCACGTCGAGCCTGCATTGACACTAGGAGGGCGAGACAAGCCCTAATGAACAGATATCCTCTGTGGGATGATGCACATTCAGCACGATGCCAATCCAGTAAGTCTGAAGTCGGGATCTGAGCTGCCATTGCGATTTTTACAGATCTCCGCAAGATTATTCGAGTAGTTGGGCCTGTATTGACGCTGGGAGGACAATACATACCCCTGACGAGCAGATGTTATTCGTGGGATGGTGCAAGTTCAGCAGGTTCGAAGAAGAATCATCTTGTACATCACGTATCTCATCGTATCCTCCTTTCCTCTAGAACACCACACCATCTCCGCCAGAGAATCAACGCTCCTCATGTTCTGCAGGACCCCAGCCTGCTTTCCATCACCAGCTACCCGCAATCCATCCAACCCAGTCGCTCGCCGCCGCCGGGGGTAAAGGGGAAGAAGAGAAGTACATACCTTTAGGTCCAGTCGAAGGCCGGCTTCTCAGGGTCGAATCAGTACGGTGTCGTCCGTAATGTCAAGCTCGATGAAGAATTGTACATCGCATACCTCATCGCATCATCCAGCCCCGCAAAAAAAGCAACGCTCAAGCATCCGTCTCCCTCCCCATAATCATCTTCATCCAATGCCTTTCCGGAGAAAGACTCAAGCAAGCAAGCAAGCAACGCCATCCACCCTCGCATCATCTCCGCCAGAAAAATCAACGCTCCACCCGCTCCGTAGACCTCCAGCACTTCCAGTCGCTCGCCGCCGCGGGGGATTCATTTAATCATATCCGCGACGATGTCCGTCCACTCAAACTCCGGCTCTTCGGGGCTGAACTTCTTGAAGAAGTACGGCGTCGACCGCATGGTCGAACTCACGTTCTTTACTTTCCTCAAAAGCTCCAGGCGCCGCACTACCTGGCCCAGCACCGGTTCATTCATCTGTCCATCCGCAATAGCATCCGTACCCTCGAACTCCGGGATCTGAACCAAGTTGTACAGCTCGCTGCGCGCCTTCTCCACGGAGTCATCGATAAGCACGGTGTTGGTCTGGTCCCACTGCTCGCCGTTGACGCAGGTGGCAGCGATGACGGAATCCTCCCAGACCCAGGACAGCTGCTTGTACACTTGAACCCTCTGGTTGTACTGCGTTGGAGTCAGGCGAAGCGTGCGCCTAGCCCAGATGGCGACGAGCTGCTCGCGTTGACTCTTAGTGAAAAGCTTCTCACACATTGCTTCGACATTGACGCTGGTTGCCGAGGACCAGACCATAACTTTATGGTTGGTGAATAGGTAGTGCAAGAATTCCTTGAGCCGCGGGCGGGAAGTGAAACTGGCTCCTTGGTTCTTGCGGTAGAGGAGAGTGCCGTTAAGATCGAGGATGACTAGCAGTGATTTCGGTGGTCCATCCCAGAGTCTCGGTTCTTCCCGGGCGCTCTCGAGGTACTCCGGAGATGGCTTAGGGCGCGTGAGAAGGTGGAGAATTGGTGACTTAGGCGTGGGCGAACTGCTCTGCTTGTTAACGCGCTGCTTCTGATTCAGTCTTGCCGCAGATACTGACTTCAGAAGATTCGATTGCTGTGCCTTCGGTTGTTGCTTCTTATTCAAAGCTAGCTCCGTTTCTGCTGAGATGAGGTTGTTTGGCGCGAAGGCTGGCGCGCCTGGGTTGAAAGTTGGGGCTGGCTGGTTGGCTGCGTGCCACTGCTGTGTTAGCCCAGGCAGAAGAGGGGGGTGCTCACAGGCACCATGTTGTGCATACTGCTGCTGCCCTTGTGCGTAGAAGCCCGGCTGCTGGTACTGGCCTTGCTGATGGTAGGCTTGCTGGTGGGTAAGTTGCTGGAAGAAGAATTGCAGGTCTTTGAATTGCTGGTCCAAGAATTGCTGGTCGAGGCCTTGTTGGTAGAAGTCTTGCTGCTGGCCGTAGTCTTGGTGCGCTGGTGCGGCGGGATGTACCGATTGCTCCGGCCCTTGAACAGGACCTCCGACGAACTGCTCGAGCTGCTCCTCCTGCTCGAGCTGCTCGTAGCCTGCATAGGTGCCGTATTTGCCGGCGAGGTACTCTTGGAATCCAGCTTCAAGTTCATCATAGTCTTCGCTAGCTGATCGGCCTCTGCCGACCTCTGCGGTGTCGTCGGATTCGCCATCTTCCTGGTGAGATGCCGATGTTGGTGGACAAGCGTTGCCGTTTGCGAAGGTGTATACGAAGTGATTCAGAACGTCCTGGGGTATCTGACCTTCATCGGAAGGCCACATCTTCGCGTTGTTTGCTGAGTTAGCTTGGTCTTTCAAATGTGCGATTGCGAAAGTCTCAGTTTCGGAATTGTTGTACCTTTGTGGAGGGGCAAAGAACGGCATCTTGGCGGCGGGTAACTAAGGAGATTAAGTCGTTATGCGAGCAAGAAGTGGAAGGTGCGTGGTGTGGTAAAGAAGGAAGGTGCGACCTGCTTGCTGCCTGGGCTTTTGGGTGGCGACACTTGGTGAGACCCTGAATCGGCGCAACATGACTCGGGCAGCTATCTCGTGGCGGGGGCCTTACGAGGGTTACTCTACTCTCCCAGCCGAGTCTGAGTACATACGCATGTTGAGCCAGAAAGAACATGGTCGCCGTGAATAATCTCGCTGAAGACTGGACTGGCTCACGGAATTGACTATTAGAAGAAAAGCGATAGCTAAGCGTACCTCGAAGCCTTCCATCGCCTTCAGATCCGGCGCAGTCAAGATGAACCAGACCAGCCAACAGCAAGACTACTACGCTCTCCTCGGCGTCAGCCCAACAGCATCTGCCGCAGAGATACAGGTCGCCTTTCGTGCTTTAGCCCTGACGCACCATCCTGATAAGGGTGGCGACCCTGTACTCTTCTGCCGTATACGCGAAGCGCAAGAGACTCTCGTAAACCCGGAGAAGCGACGACAGTACGATCTACTCAGACGTCCCGTCCCTCGACCTGTTCCAAGGCCCGTGAGAAGGGCAGCTACTTTTGGAGAGGCCAGCCGAAAAGTAGAGGCTGACCTCCAGCAAGTCCATGTCAAGCTTGGCGAGATGAACGATAAGCTGAACATCATGAACGGGCTGCTGCAGCAGATGATGGGAGGCTTGAATGGAGGACAGCGGAGACGACGGTAAAGGGACCGCTTGAGCTGGACGAATGTTTCATGTCACGCATGCCACTGTGTGGTTGAAGACATAACAGTACGATGTAAGCGAGGAGTGGTATTTGGGCCCGTACCGTAATTCGTCTCACTCGATCATGGAATCAGAGATGCTTGGTACAAGGCCTACCTTACAAGTTGTTACGCAGGATGCGACTCCTGCGATTCTTTCGTCCGACCAACAACGCTTCCAAGATGGACCCATCAGACGTTTCGTTAGACCACTACGCTGTACTAGGAGTCGCCGCCAACGCATCTACAGCAGATATACAGGCTGCCTTTCGCAGCTTAGCGCTACAGAGTCATCCAGACAAGAGCGGCGGCGATGCGACACGCTTCCGGCAGATCCGCGAGGCGCAGGAAGTCCTGACCGACGGCGAAAGACGAAAGCGGTACGACTTCACCCGAGGACTCACCGGCGCACTGGATGATATTAACGGCGGACTCAATGATATTGCAACCAGTGCCAGCGACCTTAGCACAGCTTTCAAAGACATGAATGCCAAAATGGACTTGAGATTGCAGACCTTCAGCAAAGATACAAACGAATCTTTAGATCACGTGAAAGATTCCATGGATTCCATCAACGACAAACTGGACAGATTATTGGAGCTTCTTCAGCAGAATCCAGACACACTGAGCGAAAGATTCGCTAGGGGGGCGCGAAAGCGCTAGGATCACCGAGACAGTGACGAGGACTCATCACGACGGCCTGCTGTCGGGCGGCCTGGGCGGGTACTTCGACTCAGAAAGGACGTACTGATTCAGTCGACGAAATGACGGGTCTCAATAGAAGGAGATTGGCAGGGCTGTGGAAGGTCAGCAACGCAGAAAAGCTCGGTCGGGATTTGGAGCTCGCCACATTCAGTCGACGAAATGGCGGGTCTCAATAGAAGGAGATTGGCAGGGCTGTGGAAGATCAGCAACGCAGAAAAGCTCGGTCGGGATTTGGAGCTTGTCAGAAGGTACGACTGTCGTGATTGCAGGGAGCAGTCATCCCCCGTGGGCTCGGCGAGAGAATGAGTCAGCAGCGCGATGAAGCGTGACGTGCGATGAGAACTGCTTCCATGCTAGCGAGTCCAGAGCCTTCGAAACACGGATTGTACCCTCAGTATCGTAGCCGTTCGATACGCCCACGAGCACACGCTACCTCAGCTCCACGCCATAGACACCCCGTTCTCAGCGCTCTCCCGAGCCAACTCAATGACCCTGATGCCATCTCTACTTTCTTCAGGTTTCACCACGACTTCCTTCTCGCCTCTGATAGCGGCAACGACATCGCGGTAGTAGTCCATGTACGAACCTTGCTGGCCAGCAACGGCTCCCTTGAACTCTCCGCCCGGAGAAGCTTTGGTAGTCGACAAGTAGCCGTGATAGCGCTCTGGCTCGACGCCAAAAGCTGGGTCTGTGGGTGAGAGCTTGTCGGCGAGGAGGTGATCGATCTGTGGGTCTTCGCCGCTCTGGGAGGGGTGTCAGATATGTCGTGTAGGAGGTGGCCAAGAGTGAGAGGTAGAGAAAAGGGAGACGAACTTTGATGAAGCACCCTTCCGTCCCACGGATGAAGTACTTGGGCATCCTCTCTATAGGCAGAGGGCTGATGATCGTCGTTTTGATCGTGCAGATCAGGTCTTCTGTTCGCCACCGTATTGCAGGATGATGGTGAAGGAGTCGTCGGTCTTACTCTCCATCCTCAAACTCCTGATAAACGCGGTAACGCTCTTTGGGAGACCAAAGAGCAACAGAATCTGGTCGATCGAATGCGTTCCCAAGCCGTACAACATCCCCTCTCCGGGTATAAGGTCAGGGGAGTCCCACTTGGAGATCCAGTCAGGGGTATCGACATCGTAATGGTTCTCAAACTCCGTGACTTGGCCGAAGGCATTTTGCTTCATCAGATGCTGCAGCGTACGAAAGTCTGAGTCATACCTCCGATTCTGGAAGACTGTCAAAACCTTCCCTTGCGTCTTAGACAACTCGATAAGCTTGTCCGCTTCAGCGCTGGTGATAGCGAAAGGTTTCTCAACCACTACGTGCTTGCCTGCGAGGAGAGCTTGCGAAGCGAAGTCGAAGTGCGTGCCAACGTCTGTGCAGATGACTACCAATTCGATTTCTGGATCTACGAAGAATTCCTCCACTTTCCGATAATGCTTGGCCTTGGGGTGATCAATTGTGCAGTGGACTCCTGATTCGATGTTGGACTTGTCTGCGGGCGCCTCCTTCCGCTGCAGGAAAGCGTGAACTTCAAGATCTGGGTTGGGTAAGATGAACGGGAGATGGAAGCACTTGGTTGAGAAGCCGTAGCCCATGAGGCCGACTTTGATGGGTGGACGCATGGTTGGGAGCTCGGCGGTGTAGGAGGAAGCTGCGGTATATCGATGTTGAGGCGAAGTGAAGACGGATGCTTTGTTCTTGATAGAGGCCGTGGTCCTCCATTTGACTTACCCGGCCTACTTGCGCATTTAGCCTGAATGACAGGTACACGTCCAGAACAGTAGGTGTGATCTGCAGGAGGCATAGCATTTCCTTACCCAGTATGTTCCTCGCTCAGTATGTGCTGCGGAGTGCCCGGCTCGTCTTGACGGAGATATTCACCCGTATACCTACCTGCCGCGAACCTCAGCGTTCCATGAAAGACGTAATGTGATGTATGGCTGAAGTGAGATGGCTGGGACTCGACTGTAGATGATGATACAAGGCGCTCTACTTTTGAACGGCTGCAGGACTATCGTTTTCTGCTCCCGGCACCACCGCCATTTCCAGATCCACCATCTCCGCCCTTTCCGGCTAAGAAACCGGCCAGGTCGAAGTTTTGTAGTTGATTGGCAGCACCCGATTGTCCGGACAATGGTCCCTTCTTCTGCATCTCGTCGAACTCGGCTTTCATCTCCGGGTCCACTGTGAGAATCGTTAGTACCCGTCTCACTCACACTCAAGCTCACACCGCTGCGGATCGTAGACGTACTGTTGTCCATGATATACGGCAGCCCAAAAATGAATGCCACCGACACCAAGCCCATCAAAATCATAGGGCTCTTGACAAAGCTGATCAAGCTGAAGCCTCCTCTTTCTTGGTAGAAGTTCTTGGGACTGTTAGGCTGGACTTGTATATTCAGGTCGCCTGTCTTGCTAGAGCCGTACATAGGCCCTTTGTTGCTCCATTCATTGCCTCGGAAGGTCTGCCATGCTTGTACGAGCTGTTGTTGCGAAGCGTTATCCTCTGATTGCTGTTGGGTAATGTCTACTCGCAGTGGTGGGAAGGAGTAGTCTCGGCTGTGGACTGTGAGGAGATAGCTCGCTTCTGCTAGTTCGGGAAAGGCGAAGGTGTTGTCTCGTCGGATTGGGGCATCGTAGCGGACTCCGGGTGGACCGACCAAGACTGCGTGGGTTGATGGTGGGAGGCTCGCTGGGTTCGGGAGGAGTGGTGGTGAGGGCGGGATCGAGACGGTGAGCTTGGCGGCCGAAGCGCAGCTTGCCAGTAGAAGTGCTGCTAGGCTCTTTACGGCGAGCATGTCGTAGGTCGTCGTCGAAGTATCCCAACAATGCTATCGCTACTGTAGCAATCTGCTGAAGCCTTGAAGCGCACCTCAAAAGTCGGATCGGCGAAACATCTCTCCGGCTTCCATGTGAACGCAACATACAGACATGACTTCTCGACTTGACATACACAGCGTCGAAGCTGGCTCAACTACCGGGCGAGCCGGTCATAACAACCATGGAAGCCACTCACAACAGAACAACTCTACTCGGCCTCCCACGAGAGATCCGCGATCACATCGTCTCCTACCTGCTCGTCTACACCCATGACCCGCCACTTCACCCCCAAGCAGCCGGACCCAGGCTCCGAGCAGCATACGGCACGATCCTGCCCTTGATGCGCGGAGATATAGGCTACCCAGTAATCTCTTCAGTGAACGGGCAACTCCATTCAGAATGCGCCGACTCTATCCGCATTCTCCGCAAGTCCCACGAAGGTCCCACCGCAGAAGTAGATATCATGGCCAAAGCCTACCAGCTCTACCCAACCTGGGCTTCTATCCCTACGTTTCTCCGACCAGGTGATTGCCTTAGAAACCTGGCAGTCACCCTCCGCATCTTCAGCGGCGAAAGTTTCTTCCCGAGCCGGCATACCGGGGGCCCAGGCCAAGGCTGCGAGACATTGATGAGTTTGCTCAATTCCTACGTCTGGGATGGTCCCTGGACGACACGCGATGGCTTGTTCGATGCCGCCAACGGCCCTCTCAACGCCGACGAGGATGAGAGTCCTCTTCACGACCGGGTTGAACGTGGGGAGAGGATGTTCCATTATATCGACACTTTGACCGTCGACATCAGTTTCCACGACATTTACGCGCCGGACACCTATGATAGCACTGCCAAGGAGATCTTTGGACGGCTGAAGGGGCTTGCGGAGAGCGGGTTGCCGTGGCCGTTCATCAAGACTGTGAGGGCGAGGACGCAGTTTGAAAATAAGGCAGGCCGGAACGAAAGGGACGAGACATGGGAGGTCGCAAAGTCGGTGGACGACAACTGTTGGCCAGGGTATGGGTTTCGGTTTGCTGTACGTTCAGAGGATACTGGACCTCCTTTGGATTCGACAAGCCAACAGCCTGCTATACCATGAATGACACACTGTGTGAATGTGTGAAGCTCCGGACTGTAGCCATCCATGACCTACCGTTCCTGAAAGGACTCTGTAACCTCCGCGGCCGATCCGCTGCTATCTCCTGCACTCTTGTGCGCCTCCGCTGCCCAGGCTCAGGCAGGAAAGGCCAACAGAGACGGTAGTCATCCATGGCCTCTATCTTTATCCGTGCGAGGCCACATGGCCCGTCTTCGCGCATATGGAGAACAGATGCCCACGGTGCTGACGTCTGTGACTGTGATGCGTTGGCTCTCATGTCAACCTCCTTGCCAGCGCACGAAGTTTCTCTATACTTAAGCTGCAGCTATTACAGTTCAAACCTGAGCTTCTATTGACCAGGACAAACAGCAAGACCACCAGGTAACCTCAATCGACCTGACTGCCGCATTGGGACGAGCTACCAACAAGACACTCCTGCAAGCAGACCGAACGTCAACGACATCGAGCAGCCATGCGGCTTTTCACGACTGGCTATGCATTGGTGCTGCTTACCCTTCAAGTCCAGGCGATACCTATAGAAGCCGGTGACGCGGGTAGCATGATACAAACGCCTAATGGTCTCAAGCGACCACCGCCAGATGATGCCTGCCCAGCTCCACCTCCTGCCAAGAAGCTGAATGGAGGTCCGTCGGCCGCATGGGCGAAAGCAGTCGAGTGGACCAAGAAGTCAGATTGGCCTTCGAGACAGCAGCAAATCAAGTACAAGTTCTCCGACCTCGCCAAGTGGGGCTGGCAGCAGGACAAATCGCAAAAAAGCCTGGAGCTGGCCGGCTTCAAGACCGCGTTTCAGAAACTAGGACTTGATACCAGTGGACCTGACAATGTCCGGGAAGTTTGGGTTCACGCTGGGTGGGAGAAGAGCCCGGAGGTCCCAGGCGATGATGGACAAACTCGGAAAATCTATGACTCCAAGACTAACTTCAAGTATAAGGCAACATGGGCAGAGTACCGGATGATGATGAATCTGAAGAAAGGTGTCATAGTTATGGACTCGCTGAAGACCCCACGACAGATGGCAACGGCTTGGGAGATCAAGAACAAGCAGGCTTGGCCAGATAACTTGCCAAAGCTTAGCTCAGTGGGCGATGTTGCTTCCTTGGTGTGGGAGAAGCAGGCTGAAGATAACCTCGCTCACACATCAGTCCAGTGGGTGTTCTTCCAAATCACTGGCTGCCTCGATATGGAAACCTTCACGATCATCCATGAAGCTGTGCAACGATCGCCGCAGAAACGCTTCTCAATGTGGCCCGGGTCCTCTTTCTCGATTACGACGGATGCAGGTGAAGCGCTGCTGGGATCTCCATTAGGACAGCAGGTTGCGTCCATGCTTGCGCAGCATCACAAGACGTTCTCGGGGAGCGAGGTCAATTCTGTACATGTGTTTCTACCACGAGCTGGAAGCCCACAGGCGGCTGGTATCCATAACACACTGCCTATACTGGCTTTCCATGTTGGCGGCGGCAAGCGGTCGCATCAGACACGACGGAGGATCAACCGGATCAGCTCCCGAGGTCTAACATCGCCAGGCAGTGATCGGAAACGACCAGCAGGTACTTGCGACCCCCCACCAGCCCCGAAGAAGTCGAAAACAGCTCCACCGGCACCACCAGCTTCGTGGAAGAGGGCGGTAGAGTGGACCCAGCACTTCTTAGCGAAGCAACAGCCACAGAGCACGTTCAAGTACTCCGATCTCGCCAAATGGGGCTGGAAGCTTGACCCTAACCCTCAACTGCTGGACAAGACCAGCCTCAAAGGCCCGATCAAGGCACTAGGCTTGGCTCTGAGCGGGCCCACGGCCGTTCGACAGGATTGGGACCACGCTGGATGGGATGGTGTAAAACCTAACGCCGAGCATTGGATTGATGCCGAACCGTACAGGGCGACAAATGCGGGATACAGACAGACGATGAGCGTCACCGACGGTGTCATTGTGGTTGATTATGTGATGACTCCAGCAGCTGCGACGGACGAATGGGAGGAAACGAATGGGCGGGCCTGGGGGAGTGGGTGGCCGAAGCTTGGATCGTGGGCTGACGTCACTGCTCTGTTGTGGGAGAGGCAGCTGGGAGATCCAGTGGCTTCTGAGCAGAGATCGAAGTCGTTGGAGTGGATCTTTTTTGACTACTGCGGCGACGTTGATAGCTACGACATCATTGCGGAAGCATGGCAGCGATCTTCGGCGCAGCGCGCCGGTCACGTAAATCAGGGCGCGATCTGGCCTGGTACGTCGTTCTCACTGAAGACGGAGGAAGGCAAGGCTCTGCTGGGCACTCCTGTGGGGCGGCAGGTGGCAGCAATGCTTGCACAGAATACGGCAATGTTCAAGGGAAGGTCGGTGGACTTCGCTCGTGTCTTCTACCCGGAACCAAAGACACGGTCCGGACGACCGGCCAAAGCGGATCACGAAGAAGCATGGCCCGTCCTGGCATTCCACATTGGCAGTGGTGAACGGTCGCATCCGGCTTAATGGAGGCTTGAACGTAGCAGCCGACGAAGCACGGGTATTGGCTTCTGCACAATCATGCCATCGTGATCTCTCACTAGAGGGCAGGAGATGGCGTATGTTATGTCATTGCGATGGCTCATGATACGGGATGTGTTCGACGGATGTGATAGGAGGTGCACGGTATACGGCGGGAGTCCAAGACCGCAGGGCTGCGATGGCTTGTTCGTCTCAAACTTCTGCGATGTTTTCTCTTCTTTCCAAGATGCGAGGGCTGGTATATGCCCGAGATAGAACGGACATTAAGTCATACCACTGCCATGCAGCCTGCCATGAAGCACAACTTGCTGGGTCGTCAACCATCGTCCGACGTCCCTGGTATCGCTGCTCTCACCGCTAGGCAGAGACGCACACATTGCCCCATCGCTCGCTGTGAGTCGCTTCTGCAACTCAGACTTTCAGTTGCGTTGTGTGGTCTTTAGGCACATGCTCAGATCCGCTGGCAGATGCGAGGCCTCTTTTGTTGGACCGCACTCATGCTCCGCAGCGGCGCGATTGTGGCGTTGCTAACACAAGGAGAGGCATGTCACAGCGGTATGCGCTGTTCTGCACATGTCGTCCCGTAGAGCTGTCACACTGTCCGGGTGACAGTATATCTTTCACGGTTCGGAGCTTCTATTTCACTATCTTCGACCACTATCCTGCAAAGTCAGGACTCAACAATAGATACTCTAGCGAGACTCGAACGTACCTCCAAGGACGTCGACCGTTATGCGTTACACGAAGCTCACCCGAGCGCTCACGCTGGCAGTGGTCTTGTTGCCGCTGGCAGCGTGCATTGATGACGGCAACCCCGGCAAAAAGCGACCGGCGGACGAGCAAATGGGCCCGCCGCCAAAGAAGCCACATAATGGAGTGATCGAACAATACCAGAAGGCAATATCAGCATACGACGCTCTAGAACCATCACCGCAGTCTCCATGGAACAAGTTCGAAGACCTCAACGACTGGGGCTGGTTCCCTGTGGTCCCGCACAGGAAGGAGGCATACAACATGCACGCCGTTCAGGATGCCTTCCATAAGCTCGTCATTCCCATCGCTGGCGAGGTCAAGGAGGATTGGGGGCAGGTGGGTTGGCTAGAAGACAAGCAACATGGGCACAAGGTGCAGTCGGGCGATGAGCATGACTATGCCTCGTCCAAGCGCATGGAGTTCCAGGGCAAACATGAGACTTACTATGCGACCTTTGGAGAGTACCATCAGACCATGAACGCCTATCGCGGCGTAATTGTCGTTCACCACATCTTTACTCCGAAGCAGGCGAGAAAGCAAATGTCGGACATTGAGAAGATGCATCCAGTTGGACCACTCATTCCGTTGTGGCAGTGGAGCGATTTGGTATACCTGATGTGGCAAGAGAACGTCATTGGCGGTAATAAGGCTATGAATTCGCTTCGATGGGTGTTTCAGGTTGAGATCGACGATGAAGCAACCATTGCGATAATCGATCAGGCCTTGGCACATCAGCAATTGAAGAGATGGCCTGGTACCGTTTTCGACGTCGAATCCAGTGTCCGCGGTAGAGCGTTGCTTGGTATGCCCAACACTGCAGGGTATGGGACAGCACAAATGCTTGCGGAACATACAACACTATTTGCTGGCAAGACTATCGAGAGCGTCCATGTCTACGACGGCTCCGAACATGGTTCAGCGAAGCCGGAGTACTGCATGGCAATGCAGATCAGCCCGCGTCGTCTGCAAAAGGGATATAAACCGGCTGGATGAGCGCTGTCCAGTACGTATGACAACGCCTTTCAGTATATGGGAGTGTGTTCTGATAGTTGCACCCGGGTTAAGTTCAGGAGATGACGTTGAAAAGACGTGGTTGGAAGCAAGATGGCCTGTCATGGCCGGTCCACATTGGCGAGGCAGGGGTCTACGTCCAAGCCTGAGACCGCTTGAACGTTAGCCGGTGGTCCAGAATGTTGTGATTGTTGTACAGCATGTTATGATGTTCTGTTCGAGGAGGCTGAGGTTTGGAGGCCGTTTATTGGTGCACTGGCGGCAATGCAATACCTGCAATCTGTGATGGTGGTTCAAAATGGTTGCGTTGGTGGCAACAGTTGCGCCTTGGTGTAGACCAGTATATCCCTGAGACGTTCTTTGAAGCTGTACAACAAATTTGAGACACCGCGGCCTAACATAATGTGTCTGAATCACATAACGTCGGCCATACCCTTCCCCGTTTCCTCATACGACGCATCATGTAGATGTGCACTCCACCACAATCTTCGCCTGCACCGCCTCATCCTTCCGGTCAGCGCCCATGGCCCGGAACTGCTGCTCGATACTAGCCCATCTGGTCTCCAGGTCCACTGTACTCCCATCCTCCCACTCCACAGACATCTTCTTGACCTCGAGATCCGCCTTCTCCTCACGGCCGAAATCGTCTTCGGTGTACCTTGCCTGGTACGCCAGCCCCCGCTGCTTTGTCGCGTCCTTCTGCTCACGACGCACAAGCGTACTTCTGTGCACTTCCAGCCTGTTTTGAACATGCTTCTTGATCTCTGCCTGCGAAGTGCGAAGCAGGTTGATGAGGATGATGTCGTTGACAGTCTTTCCGCTATCTTCCGAATGATCCGGGAAAGACTTGTTGCGGAGGCGGAAGTGGAACACGAGGTCCAGCGGCACGACCGTACCTCTCTTGCCGGCGTTCGGTGTGCTGGTCGTGTTGTCTTTGCTTGTCGATTTGCCTGGTTTAGCTGTGGCTTGGGCTCTTGTCACTACCGGCATGTCCTTTGTCTTGGCCTCAAGGCGGCACACTGTGGTTTGAGACATGGTGAACGACTGCTTTTTGGGTGCTTTTTGCTGATCTTGCTGACAGATCTTACCAGATATATGCGATCTGGACCTGGAATCTGGTGACACGACTCTTCTTGCAGGAATCATGTATGGGTTCTCAAGCCACGGTCGCGTTCTTGGGTTTGTGAGTAGATCTTGGAAGCCCTTCAAGGGGAGCAGCCCGCTTATAAAGGCCGGCGGCTGTTGTGGAGAGTGTTTCGCCATCGTGTGAAGTACCAGTTCCGCGGAAGCGCACCCAAACGTGCCGCTGTCTTCACAGCCCACCTCGATGTTCGACCAGTCACAGGAAGGCCTTCATCATAGCGTAGATCAAGCTACGCCAGTCTTGTCGTTGGGCGGCTCGTGGAGCTCAGATTCTCCTCTGCCCTTGCTGTTACTGGTACTGCTCATCGCTGGTGGTCCTCGCAACTTCGTGGCCGGCTGTGGAGGGTCCATTTGCCAGGTGAAGAGGCTCACCACAAAGCAAGCCACTGCTACGTACAAAGCGACCCGCATCTGCGCCGTGAATGCATCCGTGAAGACGTTGGCGACGAGTTCTTGCTGTGCTGGGGTGAACGATGAGATTACAAGTGGCGACCTGTACAGCTCGTTCGCCTGCGCCGTTGTGAGAGCCTGTTTGAGTGCTGTGGAAGCCTTCACTTTCCGATTGAAGACGATGACTGCAGCAGCCAGGCCGATGCTGCCTCCGAGAGTACGGAGCTGAGCTAGAGCGCCTTGAGTGGCCGCTATAGTACGCTGTTAGCCTCATGCTCCGAGACAGATTGGTTATTCGAAGCAATACCTATCCATCGCGGCTCGGCCTGAAGCTGAGTCATCTGCGTAGCGCTGGATATACTCATGCCAAAGCCAAGGCCTAGGAAGACTTCGAAACCATAGATCTTCGGAGCGACAGAGCCAGGTGATGTACGCACCGTGGTCATCAGGCCGTAGCCTACGACTTGAGCTGCCGCAGAGGCGATCAGTGTGTAGGCAGTGTTGTTCCGTTTCGAGGAGAGAGCGCCTCCAATGATGGCCCCAATTGCTGAAGAAAGCACCATGGGGAGCAAGCGTACACCTGCAGTCACTGGTGAGACGCCGTCAACTATCTCTGATCGTTGTGGGATGTTGACTACGGCGATGTAGTAGGTAAAGCCAGAGAGCAGGGTGACACTGTACTACACCGTTAGTCATGCACAGGTCGCCGGTGTGAACTCACGAGTCTCACAGAAACGCAGATCCCAGTACTCTCTGTCTGGCGACTTGAACCGGAAACACGGGCTTGACCGGAAAGCGTGGATGAGCTACAAGCCATTGTTGTCATATCAGGAAAGCAACAAAAGCAATCGCGGCTATGGCCAGTGTTGCTATGATGGTAGCGCTGTTCCAAGCGAAGGTATCATTTCCACCCTCTTGCAGAGCGAACACCCCAAGAACCGAGGCGGCCAAGAGCAGAATGGATCCGACGAAGTCTATGCTGGTGAAATACTTTTCCGCCGATTGCGAAGGTACCGTCAAGCGTGGCCATACTATGAGCAGCAGAATCACGGCGATGGCGGATATAGGGAGGTTCGGGTAAAATATCCAGCGCCCTGTGGAGTGCGTACTGCTCGCCGTGAGTGCACCGCCAACCAGAGGTCCCATAACACCTGCCAAGACCATCAGCGTACTCATGATGCCAGATATGAAGCCTCGCTTTTGGGGTGGTAGAGACTCCATGGCTATGGTCATTGCGAGACTGTACAGCCCGCTACCGCCGATTCCTTGGAAGGCTCGGAGGATGATTAGCTGAAGCATTGACTGGCTTAGTGCGCAACCGAGCGAGAAGCCGGCGAATAGCACGAAGGATGCTAGCTCAACTTTGAATCTGCCGTAAACATCGCTGAGACGAGCTGTGATGATGGCGAAGCCCATTTAGGTGAGGAGGTAACTGTTGATGACCCATGATGATCTGTCGAAAGCGCCGAACTCGCTGGCAATCGTTGTGAGCGCCACGGCAACTATCGTCGTGTCGAGCAAGCTCATGAAAGTTCCCAGGAACACTGCGGTCAGTACAGCTGCGAGCCGCCATTCAGAGAGCTGTGGGCGAGGTGGCGGAGTGGAAGGTGGTACTGACTCCGCTTCCGAGATAAGAGGGCTCGCCATGGTGTATGCTGTCGTTCGTGGCTTCCTATTGTATCAGGAGTCGTACTTACATGTTCGTGAAGTGGTCATGAATGCTATGAAGTGTCTCAACAGTCAGGACTGCAGGTCGGACCGGTTTGAAAGGACCGGGCGATTCATCGCGGGACGTGAGATGCTTGTGCTCCTTGTGCTCATCTTTACCATTGGTGGCACCAGCCGACCCTTGTGATCAAGTTCACTGTGGTCTCCGTACAAGCCTGGAGCTGACATGGAGTGCCTGCGCTGTCTTGCTGGCGCGTTGGAAGCATGCCAAGGCGCTAAAGAGCAGGGGCCGAGCGTGCCGAGGTGAAGTACCAGAACTCGACTACTACAGTACCTCCTATTGCAGCAGACCACCAACACACCATCTGCAGGCCGCGTACCATTTCAACAGCATATATGTCCTCGATTCGAAGACCTACGGCATATGTGCCGGTGGGATGCTGCAGAGGCCCGAACGTACCATCCGAGCGCCTGGGACATCTGCAATCCTGAGAATCCTGCGTATGCGACCTCATGCTCCTCATGCATGCAGGCTGACCCGAGCAAGAACCTGCCAAATGGCGGAGCAGCATTCGGACAAGTTAGATACTGCAGATCTAGCAGAATCGATGGCACCACCCACCTTCGTGGGTTGCACACTAGACGAATTGAAGGGTGGAAAAAGCGCGGGAAGGACACCAACTTTGGCGCGAGGGTCGGTGGCAACGAAGCTTACTGTTCACGCTGTTGAGCATACAGGACTATTGCGGGTCTACGAGAAAGATATGTCGTAACCGAAGACGTTCATTCTATCTAGAGATGGGTGCATGCTATCTCTCCCTGACCACATCGCAGAAGCCGCCTAGCTGAAATACAACAGCCAGTTCAACGTTTCCATTCTAGAAGGTGCGTCAATGCAAACTCGCAGGAAGATATGCAAAGGCTCCTCGGGTCTCTCCAAGCAGAAGGTGCAATCACGGCCAAAGCTTTCCCTTGTGATGTTGGGGAGCATCGAAAGCTACAACAGACATTGAAGAACGACATGAGGACTCTCCCGCCGGTCAAGGGTGTCATTAATGCAGCTATAGTGCTCCGAGACTTACTGTTCGAAGACATGACCTACGACGACTTCCAGGCTGCTGTAAGGCCGAAGATCCAAGCAAGCTGGAATTTGCATGAGCAGCTTCCCGACGACCTGAACTTCTTCGTGATGATGTCATACGTATCTGACATGGGAGGCATGAACGGCCAAGCTAATTACGATACCGGAGGCACCTGTCAGGATGCGCTTGCCCAGTATCGACGCAACGTGGGTTTCAATGCCGTGAGCATCGATCTGACGGTTGTCCTCGGCGTTGGATTCGTTGCCGAAAACATGAAGGTGATCAACGGACTCAAAAAAGCAGGTGTACTGACCATAACAGAGGAAGAGATGCACAGTCTTATCAAAGCCTCCATCACCGGCTACTCCAGCGACGACTACAAGATGCCAGCACAGATTATCACCGGTATTGCGACCGGGGACTATCTGCAGCGCAACAACGTCTACGACCACATGTGGGGAACGGACAACCGATTCCTTCATATGTGCCAGCTTGGACTGGAGCCTTCCGCTTCGCAAGACAATGTTGAGGGCAGCGCAGCAGACAAGCTCGGTGCTGCACTCTCGGCTGCTAAGAGCTTCAAAGATGCAGTGAGCGCTGTCACTGAAGCTTTTGTGGCTCGTCTTGCGAAGGCGGTGGCGATACCAGCGGAAGACATTGCTGATGGTCGTTGCGTAAGCGATTATGTTGTGGACAGTGTCATCGTAGTGGAGTTACGTAACTGTATTCAGAGACAGGCGAAGATGACCGTAAGTATTTTTGACCTCATGAGTCCTATGCCCAGTCGTCAGCTGGCTGCGAAGATCACTGGCGGTAGTGCGCTGGTGGCAGTGAATTTGAAGCGCCAGGTTGCTGGCTAGATGTGGTTCAACGTAAGCGATGTATGTACCTAGGTATGTCTCTGTATTCGCCTTGTTGCTCGCACTGGAATGAGAATGGCAAGTCATAGGTAGCCTTTCAGCGTCGTCGACTTCTAAAGGAAATGACCAGTATCAAGCGTTGTTCACAGTCACAAGTGCATAGCGTCAGCCCGAGACAATTGCTGCTGACTGGTTATGGCTAGTAGATCGCATGCATGAGGCGAGTGGGGCGCCGATGCAACTAGCAACGGGCGTTTGTAAGACTACTTCACCTTCATCAGTCTCTTTCTCGACTCGACACTTAATCCGTTCTCCCATTCCTTATACGTCCGCCGCTCCCAAGATGACAACCCAAGGCTTCCATATCCGGCGCAACAACACTGCGAGCAAGGAGACGCTCACACAGTACAACGGTCTCCGTTCGACAACGTGGGTGAGGCCACCGCAGGGCAAGAGTGTGCTTGAGATCCAGACCACACACTCTCCGACGGCCATCCAAAAGATACCCAAAGAAGTCAACTATCTGACGCCGCCGTAAGTAGTGAATCAAGACATCGGTGACGTCTCACTCGAGTGAGCCTTGCTGACGATCACAGCTATCACTGGCATTGGTACCAAGACGAGTTCTTTCACGTCAAGCAAGGGTCAGTCGGCTAGTCCTCAGCGATGTGCTTGTACAGCGCTGACCGTATCAAGCCGTTACATCTTCACTCTCGAGGGTAAAGACATCGCAGTCTCCGCCTCAGATCCACAGCCTATCCGCATCCCTGCTCGTGCTCGCCATACCTTCAAGGTCGATGAGACACACGAAGGACGCTGCACTGTCGAGTTCTCCACAGATGTTTCACCGAAAAGCTCACCAGACGATCCGGAGGCGAATGGTCCCAGCGAGAAGTTGTATGTCTTACCCTTTCAACAACATGATGACCGCCGCTTTACTGATCTGGTCAGCTTCCGCAACCTATACCAGTACCTCGACGATTGTTGGGTCCAAGCCAAATCGCCTTCGTTGCCGCAGCTACTGCTATTTCTCCATCACGGGGAGGTAAGCCTAGCACTTCCTGGTCCACCTCTCATCGCACAGCCAGTCTCGTACGCTATGGGCCTAGTGATTGGCAAGTGGCTTGGTGGGTATGTTTTGGGTTACAAGCCGAGCTATCCAGAGTACTGGGACGATAACAGAGAGAGCAAGAAAGACCGGTAAAGTGTTTTGGTACTGTTTGTACGCAACTTTGGTACCGGAAAGCCAAATATGTTCATGTTCGTACCATAGGAGCAGTGTCCTCATTGATGTATGTGAAGACAGCGCACAAACTGTCATCAATGACTCGGCGAGTGTATAGTATTCCAGACTCTCCATAAGATCTGCTCCTCACCACCAACAAGACACCAGACGGGGCACGTACAAGAGCGAAGTTATACCATCTGAAGCATACCAGAGTACCACAACAGCACACACAAGCAGCACCCAACAAAGATGTCAGGTTCACCGTCGAGAAGCGGCAGCCACTGCTTCCCGCCACCGCAGAACGTCGAAGCCAGCGTCTTACCATTAGGCTGGACACCGCCCGATCCAGCCGCCCGTCTAAGCACCGACGACGTCTTCAACCCTTCGCGGCGGACGCTCGATACGGACTGCAGCCAACACGGCTGCAGCCAAAACCCGAATACCGATGATGTTGCCGGCATCACACCTCCTCAGGGGACAGGGTCGACCGACTCCGTGTCGGATGGCCCCGAGGACTTCGTGGAAGAGACGTCTTCCGAGCATATAACCCTCCACCAGTCAAGAAGATACTCCCTCGATGAGCTCCAGGCGTTGGGCGCGAGCATGGAAGACCTCCTGATCTCTGGTGAAGAGGCCTCGAGGCTTGCAGACATTACGCATGCAGCGAGCCGGACGGCTGAGCAAGCTTCCTCCTCGGACGGTGACGAGAATCTGCAAAGTTTCGCAGACTTCAAAAGCTGGCTCGACCAAGTTGCATCTGCTTCCATCGGCGAAGGAGACGACGAACGTTGCATCAGTTGTCTGGATGAGTGGAACGAAACCGCGACAATCCCCATCCGTCTAACCTGCAAGCATCTCATATGCCGCGATTGCGCCGAACATTGGTTCCAGGACAAGACGAGCTCTCACGGACCGCAAAGGACAAATGCCTGCCCACTGTGCCGCCACAAGTTCTTTGCGTTCGATCAAGAATGGCAAAGTCTTGAAGACGAGTCGGTATACTCTATCGAATTTGATCCAGAACTCCCGGATTTCGAGGGACACCTTGAGCACGAAGCCGACAACTTTCTGGCCGGTGAGTTACTCAGTACGGCCGACCTGATTGTCATGATCGAACCATACGAGTTTCAGCCGCGGATCCGCCGCGATCAAGAGGATCTGCTGAGCCGTATCATGACACGTACCGAGGTTCAGGTAGCTGGAGGACTGATGATGAGCTCCTACCACCCTGTCTTCCGCGACGCATGGACTTCCTTCATGGAGATTACCAGGAGGCGTAATGACACTGATGTGATTCTGGTTCACCCAGCCTGCGCGTGGGCTCTTCGAGAGATCTATAACGAACTCCAGCGGATGCACTCCGGGTTTCCTGCACTTGGGCAATTCGAGAAGGATCTCTTCGCACGTCTTATGGGTCGCCTCGTCGAGCGAGTCGGTTCTGATGCGAGATTGCTGCCGCACATGGAGGAGGCCGTAGCGGACATGGTGACACGAGCAGTAGATGTGATCTATGTCTCGCGGAAGTTCGCAGAAGCTCCAACTCTGGACGGCTTTCATGATCGTATTGAGCAGTTCGGTTGTCCGGAAGTCTTGTTGCGAGTACGCCAAGAACAAACACTGCAGGAGTTCGACGTCGAGAAATATGTGGGACAGCAGATCACGCGCCTCAATCGCGCCCAGTACACTCCGCCGCAGAAGTTCGGACCATACGAGCATCAGCCGAGAAGTCAGAGAACAGACTACTCTGCCGAGCCGATAACGCCGGAAGAGGCTACCACCGCCCGAAGTGTTCTTCTCAACACGTACGAAGAGCTTTGGCGTGACGTCGTCCAGGGCAACAATGTGTACGAAGTTATGTCGCACCCAGTCTGCGCGTGGGCGTTCGACCAAGTTCAGTCGAAACTGAAGAGCATCGAACGAGGCAGCAAGTCCTGCTCTCCAGACCACTTCGAGGTGGAAGCCTTCGATGCTATCCAGGCCAAGCTCCGCGGCTCTCCGTGGCACGCACCGGCCGACATCGAGAAAGTTGTGGCAGACACGGTGACTTGTGTGGCGGATGCCGTGTACACGTATCGAGCTATGAATGGTGGCAGCCTTGGCGAGAGGAGAGACCTGCGAGTGCATGATGAGCTTGAGCGCTCCCGGGAGGATTTGGGGTGCCCGGGATTTCTGGTGTGTATGAGAGCAGGCGTGCCGATGTACTAGCCAGCAATAGAAAGGCTACATAGCTACTCGACGCATATTAGACATCACCCTTGAGCTTCCTCGTCACCTGTGGTACAGCATGGTAGCGTCGCATGAGGGCCCTCGTCCTCGACCTGAGTATGTCGCGTCTTTGGTCGGTCGGCGCCTTGACTCGTATGGAGGATATGGGTGTTGCAGACTGAAGTTTGAGAGATCCCAATCAATCTTGTTTCTTGAAGGGTTGATTCTCGCGTTTCTCGTGCCCTGTGATCGTGCATTTCCGCATTGGGGCTGCACCACCAAGTATGCGGCCACCCGCTAGCGTCCGCGATGTCGCACCCAGTGCAACACCGTGATCCCATGAGCTTCCGTCCTGTTTAGACTTCACCATCGACCTTCAGTTACAACGCAGCCTAACGATGGGTTGGCTATGGTCTTCGTCGCCGGCACCGACCACGAGCGCTACAGCGCAATCGAATGACATTGATCCAGCACCGGTCGCTCCTGCAGAGCCGAAGAGAGATTTCGGGCTATCAGAGGAGCAGCGAACAAGGATATTTGGGCGATCAGGCGCACCGCAACAGAGTGGCAATGGCTCGCGGGAACAGCAAGCTGACGCTGAGCTTGACGCCTTCCTCAAGTCATTCGAGGCACCGTCGGCGACACCTGCCAGCTCAGCCACGGTAGATCCTACCTCTACCCAGCCTGTAGCAGAGCCAAAGCCAACCGCCTACGATAGAGTACTGCCAGATGGTACGCTTAACATCCACCCCACAGCGCTCTACCCAGCCACTATGAGTTGCCGCCAAGCCTTCGATCAAGCATTCTACTGCCAGTCACTGGGCGGCAAGTTCAACGACATCTACCGCTTCGGGCACTTGAAGGACTGTAGCGAGCAGTGGGGCGCCTTCTGGTTCTGTATGCGGACTCGGACGCTGCCGAGCCAGGACAAGGAGGGTATGATACGAGAGTACTACCGAGATAGGGATGAGAGGAGACGGAAGGAAAGCGGTGGGAGTAGCGAGGACGTGTGGGAGATCAGGACCAAGGCTGTGGAGAGGGCGTTTTGGAAGGACCCGGATGTTGAGGATGAAGCGCATGAGGTACAGGTGAAGGAGTGAGAAGAGATGTATAGAAATGATGCCGGCTTGCGACATTGCCGTTGACCGCATTGGCTGTCACGTGTACAGTCGCCTTCGATGTTGACTGCTACCTGCAGGCCAGCCGGCTTAGCTGGGCGAGATAGCGCACCGTGGAGGTCTGGCGAGAGCTGGTTTACTCGAGCTAGTGGTTCCATGATGTGCAAGTTTCAAGAGTTGTGAGCAGGGTGCCGGAACAGAGTGGTACGAGAGCGAATAATTTGCCTTGATAGCAAAGGCGGAGGTAGTTCGGTCAGGAGTGCTATGAACAGGCCTGGCAGTGTAAGCTACGAGGGGCGACAACGAGACTGGCGGTGAGATTTCCTCAATAGGGCCACACCAGTCTCGTATGGGTACGCATCAGCAAGAACAACCGGAGGTGTCAAGTCTATGGGATTTGTGCTGGAAATGTGCGCATCTGGTCGTGTTCACACATTGCGAAGTCCGCATCGGCTAAACTTCGGCAGAATGCGGTTCGTTCTATATATTGGATTAAAGAAAATTGAGGGGTATCGAAACCAGTTGAAAGATGCTTACAGGCAAGCCTCAATGACAGGTGGCGTCAGCTTCTCGGAGTTTAGGCATCTGGATACGAGTTTATCTACACAGGCAAACCTTACTCGACATAACAGGTGGCGTCACATCTCAAACCTCATTGACAGGTGGAGGGATGTTGTAGAGTTTTGCTGTTTTCTCTGATTCCAACATGATAGTTTTTTTGACCTTTGCTCGGCCACGGAGTACCAAGATCTCGAAAGCTTGAGAATGATCATGTGCGAGATCGAGTTTTTTTCCTTTTTGGTAGATGCGTTGACGTCGCGATCGTCCCGGCGATGAAAAGGTGGAGCGGTATGGATGAAGTGTGAGGAGTGAGAAGCAGACGATGTGTTTCGATCAGGAGGCGCTGTGATCGGACATGGGATTTCGCATGAGTGCGGCTGTAGTATTCGTAGGATGACGCGCACAAAGGACGCCGTGACGAACGTCTTCGCCATTTCTCAAACGAAACAAAAGCCCTACCGTTATGTTCTTTACACTGCGGTCTAACGCCTTGGACTATTTCCAGGCGTATTGCTGTCGTTGCCTCTTCCGGCTAGTACGTGCGCGCGTATTCCGCTACAATTTACCTCCAAGGTCTTGAAGCAGGAAATACTCTTGTCACACCGTTTCCCAGTTATAGTACACGGACAGCATACGAACGCGCTCGGTCTGCCCTGTGGTATAAGGTCACCGACCACCGCAGAAGTGACGTGGCCTTTAAGCGATGGAGCGCGCCGTCAGTCGCGCCGAGCTTCGCTCGCCAGAAAGCACGCCCGAGCCTGCCTCAGACCCGGAAGTCATCGAACGGCTACGAGGACTAGGTGAACTCAACTACATCACAGCTGGCAGCGTAGGGCAAGTAGATCCCGCTGCCGATGGGGAAGACGAAGAGCTTGAATTCCAGCTCTTCGCCACCACGAAGCCAGCAGCAGACAAGACAGCAACAGCGAACAAAATCAGGCTGCGCTCGCCTACGCCGCAGACAACGGAGCCAGGCTTTGTGAACCCGGAGAGGCCTCTTGAGTACTACTTTGCGGACACTGCTGACCACAGTGTTGATACGACAGCGCTATCGGCCACTCAGGTTCTAGCACTCTCTCGCACGCCATGGTCTGGTAGCGCGTACCCGTGGAAGGTCTTACATCTTCCCCCTTCGAGCCAATCCAGAGAAGCTCGGATTCAAGCTGAGACAATGTTCAGCAATCTCCTCCCAGCAGGAACAGCAGAATCGACGAAACGCACGCGGCCCGGAAAAAAGGCCCGCATCAAGGTGCGAACTAAGCTGGCAGCTGTGCGTTCGAAAGCAGAGCAGGCGAGGCTCGTTGCCGAAGCGAAGGAGGCTGCTCTGAAGGAGAAGCGTACGCGGCTGAACCGGGAGAAGAAGGTCAAGAAGAGAATGAAGGAGAAGGCGAAGAAAGCGGAAGCTAAGCAAGACGGTCCGGATCAACCATCTGACAGCGATTGAACTCTCAATATCACGGTCGGTAACAGCTCTGTCGTTCAGTAGATCCGCGAATTCCATGCGCTCAAGATCAAAAGACACGACGGAAGTCTGGATCATGCTTCGATACAAGCTCGCTCGGAACCAACGCCTCACAGCACTATGGACCACAAGAATGAGCTCTGTCTGATGCATGCACAATCACGGCCTCGTTATAAAGCAAGTCGGTGTCGAAAAACAGCTCGCTCAAAGCGTGATCGTGGATGTGCCGCTGCTTTCATACCCTTCAGTGGCCATGATTTGGTAGTTGAAGGTACCCAGAGTCTATGCAGACAGTCAACGGTCAGTCTAAGAGAAGAGGAAGCGAGCCTGACGAGACGTACGAGACCAAGCTTCGCCCATGCGTTGAAGTGGTTGGCCGTAGTGATCGTACCGCCAACCCGCTTCGACTGACGAATGCTCAAGTATTGGTGGAAAGTGGCCGTGCCCTGAATGGAGGGTGCATTGGTACGAGTGGTCTCGTAGATGTCTGGAAAGCTATGTGAGCATCACTACGTTGCAGAGTATTCCCTGAATCATACCATAGGTGCCACCGTCACTGGAGACGGTGCCGAGATGCGTGCCTGCAGACCCAGGATTGTAGGTGCCATAGGTCTCGATGATGTAGTACTCGACAAGCGGGCTGGTGGTCCAGCCGTACAGCGCGATCAAGCTGTCTCCAGTCGCGGAGATGGAGCCGCTGTAGGTGACGGTGCTACAACGCACGTTGGTCAGCCGTCACCTCACAAGAGCGGAACGCCGGCGGACCATTACCGGGCGGCGCCGGTCTGCCAACCGATACCAGCAACAACATCCGTCGCAGCCGTGGTCCACGACAGGGAGTAGATGCCAGTACCGAGCGTCAAGCTATCGGTGCCGGTCTCGACATAGTTGGAGTACCAGTAACCACCATACGTGCCTGTGCCACTGGCAGTGATGGTTTCGGTGCGCTTGGAGAGGTCGGCTGGTGCGGCCGTGGTGGTCGTTGCCAAGCTGGCCAAGATAGCGAAAAAGGATCGGATGAGGACCATGATGATGGAGATCGGAGAGGAAGTGTGCTATGCAGGCAGATGTTTTGGAAGAGCCGAACCGCTGTAGAAGATGCCAGAGAAAGTTTGCCTTATACCTTGCTGCCGCCCGCATTCGGTACGGAAGGGAGCAGGACAGACGCTGAGATCTCACCTGGACGGAATCATCAGATTGGTCTTGGCACAGCGATCAGCCTGAATGCCTAGGCCAGCATGACCATGGGCGCAAGGCCTAGAACGAAGTAGTCATTGGGAAGTCAAGATGTTGTTGTGACGTTGCGACATGCAGTGGCATCTCCTGACCTCCGAATAGATTAAGCATCACATCGCTTCGGTACGCTCCCGACGCGAACCACTGGACTTGATGCCATGAGCCCATGACCGTCTGGGGTGCAGCCTTCCGGAAGCTCAACAAGGCATTTACCCGGCAAGGCAGGTACGTCGCAAGGTCAATTAGCCGATCGAATGGAATGTCTGCCAGAGCTACGAGCGCCGCGAAGCTCATGTCGCCGCATCGTATATTGTGAACTCAGCGAAGGTAGCTCTCGCACACATGCAATTGGATAGGTAAGGCGAGCTCCAGATTTGGCATTGGCACTGGGACGCTACAGCCGTCGGCCCAAGGGAGACCAATCGCTTCATATCGCATAACTTCCACACTTTGTAGGATTGCAAGCTCGATTGGAGGATCAGCAGAAGGAAACCGTACTCTTCTAGAGGTACTCTACCTTGCACGCCACTAGTCGTGCCGTGATCGTGGCTGCATCACTGTCCAGTCTCAACTCTGTGACAGCCTACCATCCGGCTTAGGCTCACGCTCTCCGGGCTGCTGTCTAAGCTCAGAGACTGCATATCAATCCTCCAACTTGATCACCACCTCCCTCTTGATCCTGATGCCCTCCGTCGTTTTGCTGCGGAGTGCCTTCAGCCGACCCTCGATGTGCATTTTCTCTCGCGCCAATCGAATTTCTTTCTCCTGCAACTCGATTTCCTTCAACTGCTTGCGCAGGTCCTCCTCCTCCGTAGCAACGTCTGGCCCGCCATGCACATTCCTCTCATGCTTGATGACGACCTCGCCAGCATCGTCGTCATCGTCCAGAGTCAAGTCGACGTCGATATGGCGCTTCTTGTTCCTGGTCGACATGACATCTGGGCTACCTGTACGCTTTCTGGATACCGCCCCTGGATCGATAGAGGACGCTTGTGGAAGATCGGTGACGCTTGCAGCGCTGGGAGTGGCATCATCATGGTCCACGAGCGCACTATCATCGACGTCCTCGTCGACTGCACCACCAATTAGTTGCCTCATCTCCACAGTCTCGTCCCGCTCGACCGCGACACCCGGCTCCGTAGACTCCGCAGGCTTGGTCGATTGGTTGGCAGCTAACGGCTCGTCCTCTTCTCCGGAGATGACTTCTGGCTGCTCGTCGCTAGCAGCAGCCTTTTGCGCCATGGCGGCCATACTGGAACTCTCGTGCTGAACCACATCTTGCGTCGAGTCCATTGTGTCTGCACTGTTCTCTGTCCATTTGCGAACGAACGCCTGTCTTCTGGTCCGGGGCACCTTCAGACCCTTGCATTTCATGCAGGTACTGACTTGCGCCGGGCTTTCTTCGCTGGCCACTGGCTTCCATGCAGGATTGGCGCTCTCATCGAGGTCAGACTCTGATTCTTCCGCCCGCAGGACCTGTCTGTTCTCCGGCCGTACTGTCTTTATGTTCGTAGACTGCCGGCCTTTACTGTTCGTCGACGATCCACCCGTACCATAATGCTGCACGGGGCAGTCACAGAAAGCCAAGGTCTTAGGGTTGCTCGCCCTGTACGGCTTTGCTTGAACATCTCCGATCGGTGGCGGAATGACATGCTCACGTATTGGGCCACCGTTAGCAATGGCGGAAGCAGATGTTGAGATGCCTGCGTCTTGTGCTTGCGCAACGCCAGCGCCTGCGGCCTTGCCACTCTCGCAAATCTTTTGCCAGTTCTCTCGAGCTGCTTCGAGGCGTCTCTTCGTCTCGGCCTTACGTTCCGTGTAGCCTTCGTCCGGTTCAATACCTGCACTGCTACCCAGTGCATTGGCAGGAGCGCCGGACTTGCGTCCAAAGACATCTATCTCCAAGTCAGCTTAGGAATTCGAGCGACGGGGAGCACTTACCTCCGCTCAGAACGCGGAACTCGAACCGGAGAACATTCTCGAAATCTCCGTCAAGAGGCTTGAACCGCCATGATCTGAATGGACGGTCTGGGTTACCGATATCTCCCGTGCTGTGGATGATCAGCTCCAGTCAGTGTATCTCGCAGCAAACTTACCCGTCTAGCCATTCGGAATGACCCTTTCGTATGCTCACAGTGACCGTCCCTGGTTGGGCTTTATCTTGGTACATCTCAGAGGGTACCTTCTCCATTGATGTCGCAGTCGCTGTTGTCCTGTCAGTCCGTACTCCGCTCGATGTCCATCTGCTTCTCACCTCGTGTCGGCTCGGGCAGTAACCTGCCGCCTCTACACCAATGCGCAAGAAGCGGGCCTTGTAGTTTCGCACTCGAGATGATGTAGCAGTGCCTGTGGAGTAGTGTAGACTTCCTGGACCCGAAACAGACCGTGACGCTGAGTGCAGAAGCGGGACTGATGTCCATTGGCTCCTCAAAGCGCATCACCACCTTGATAGCCGTCGACATGTGCTGGATAAAGCATTGCATGTCGCGAGTGTTTCTCGGGCTCTTGGGTATCGCTAGCTCAGTGAACTTCTGCTGCTTACCAGCCTTGCCGGCGGGTTTTAGGTAGACCTCGAGGCCGTCCGAATGTTTCATCTTGTTCACTGTGGGTGTCGCTTGTTGCCTCTGTAGTCACTGTCAGTAGGAGAAGGTCGTCGTAGAGTGGCGGGGATGTTGTTACGTGGTGATTCGTCAGTGCAGCTCGCAGCAGAGGATGAGCAGACGTAGCTTGAGTTAATAGGATGTCGGAAGAAAATGAGGTATTACATATGCCACGAAATCAAAGGCACAGAGCAGCACGTGATAGCTATGACGTCATCTATACTGACAATAGCTTGAGTGAAGTGAAGTGAACTCTGTTACCCTCCAAATGTGAAGCAACCAAATCCTCTAGGTCGGAGATACTCCCGGCTTCCTGCTGTCTCTTGGTCCTCGGCCACCTTCTCCAATGCCTTCTTCTCTTCTAGAGACTAATGAGAATTGCACACATGATCGTAGTCCATTCCGAATGATTGCTGCTTCATCTTACAACACTCCCCTCCGCTTCAGCTCCTTCTCATACAGAAGCAGCTTGTATTTGTGTCGTAGCTCCTCCGTGCCCATCTTCTTCAGATCATCTCCGCTTCCACAGCTTGGCGGACGCTCCTACTTCCTCTTTGCCCGCAACTTTCTCCTAACCTCGATCGCCTTCAGCTCCTCCTCGTGAACCTTCCTCCTAATCTCGGTCTCCCTCAGCTGGTCCTCCAGGTCTGACTCTGTCTCTTCCTCCTCAGCAGCGGCTTTGCGCTTCTTCTCACTTGGTCTGCTCTCAGCGCCTTGCTGAACCCTTGCAGGCTCGTCGTCATCCTCGCGGGTGAGGTCGATTGTCCCACCTGCTACCTCAAACAGATTTACGGTAGGCTGCTCGTTGATACCAGTTTCACCCGTGTCTTCGCCGTCTGCGTCTGCGTCTGCATCTCTACTCTGCAACCCCTCGCCTTCCTCCACCTCCACCTCCACCTCCTCACCACCCGGAAAGCGCTCCCGCCATTGCGCCAAGTACCTCTCTCGCTTCTTCTTAGGCACCTTAGCGCCGTGACAGCCATTGCATACCGTCGCTGCGCCCATGACGTCTTCGTCAGGGTCAGCCTCTGCCGGCTGCCTTCGACCAGGGAAAGGCGCATCTCCATCTGCGCTTCGATTACGGCGCTGCGGTATAGGTCGCGCAGCGTCCGCTTGCCCTGGTGTTCTGTGGGATGCACCGCAGTCGCAGATGTTTGGCTCTAGGAGCCTTTGCGTCGCGTGACGTCTCGGCAAGGGCGCCTCCTCTTGCTCAGGAGACTGCGGTCGCGCGGGAGACTGTGGACGCCTAGGAGGAGTGTGTCCGGGCGTAGCGGAGTATAGGTTCTCCTCGTCATCCCTAGACTCTCCTCTAGTAGCGGGAGGTGGCACTGCACCCGCAACGCTACCATTCTCCGGCGCAATTTCTCCGTCGCTCTCATCTCTAATCTCGATAGGCTCAGGGGCTTCCAATGACCGATGACTCCTCTCTTCCCGAACACGCTGCGTATCACGCTCCCACTGACCGAAAGCATCATCACGCACCTGCATAGCCTCACGAGGATGTGACATCGGCGACCCATCCCGACCTAGCGGGAGCTCGATATGCTGCCTCGGGTGAAACTCGAAAATGTAGAAATGCCCATCCTCTGCCGGCAGACGCTGGAAGCCTGCACCCTTTGTCATCCGTCCGCGCCTAAGGAAAACCGTGACACTTCCCTTTGCCGCATATCTGCCTGGAATCCCGGAGGCTTTTGGTACAGTCGTCGAATTGGACGCTGTCCAAAGTGTCAGCCGTAACATTAAACTTCGCATCGTAGGTCTGGGGTATCACTATCACTTACGCGTCCATGGTAGCATAGACAGAGCCCGCTGGACTCTTGCATCATCCCTTCGACCCGCGATATCGGTGATCACATGTTGCTGACCCGAAACATTTGACACCGGTATGATGAGGAGCTCGATATCCTTGATGTCCGAGTGAACCTGTTTGTCGCCGAATTTGATGGTGACTTCAACGGTATCGGCTGAGAGTAGATTGAAGTTTGCATCGAAGCGGATGACGGCCTCGAAAGTCTCCTTGCCGTTCAGTGTGATCTCGCAGATTCGAGTTTTGTCTGTCGCGTCGCCGACGATCGGGTTTTCTGCGTAGCGCAATCGGGTCCTGCCGCCGAGTCTAGGTTTGAGGTAGACTTCAATGCCGTCGGTGTGCTTCATGATTGCGGTGAAGACGATGCTGTTTGTGTTGGTATGAGATGAGACTCGCAAAGTGCCAGTGTTGCAAATTCTGCTTCTGGCGGAGAGGTGCACAAGAAGTGCTGCTTACGTCACACCTGCATTTGGCATGTGACAGCCCCTTGAAACTTCCGATCGCCTTGACACCACCTCACCACTTCTCACTTCCGACTCAACACCCGCGCTTGACAGCAGCCTGTTTCTTCAAGCGCTTTATCTTCAACTTGAACTCCATTCTTTTGATCCGCTCCTCGCTCAGTTCCATCTGAAGCTGCAGCATCTCTTCGTCTTCGCTCTCGTTCTCGTCCACGTCGGCCGAGAACGCAGCCTTACGCTTCCTACTCTCCATAGTACTCCCGCCGGCTCTAGCATTCTGCTGTACTGGCAGAGCCGTAGCACCTCCGTCCCGGAAAGAATCAACGGTAGCGCGCTGGTCTCTACGTGAGCCGTTGGGCGTCTTGGCTGCGTTGCTTGAGCCCGAGATGGCCTCCGCCGCTCTAGTCCGGGTGTCTTCGGTAGCGATCGCTTGGTTTGGCACAGCACAAGCCGTCCAAGCTGGAGCTTCCTTGAAAGTCGTGGCGCCGCAACGTGTTCCGGGCTCCTTCTTGACTTCTCCGTCGTCTTGATAGCAGTCGTCAGGCTGAATGCGACCTTTCTTCGGACTGCCTACTCTGATACAGTTGCCATAAGTCTTGTCAGTACGGGGTTGCTTGCGTACTGCTGTGAGAGCATTGTCCTTTACGCCGCGCTTGCGCTTCGTTCGAGTGTTGTAGCAACGAGAAGTATCATCGTCGGCCTCGTTTTCGGTAAGGTCGTTCAAATCATTTGAGCGATCGTCAGCGTCGTAATCTTCGTCTTCGGTCTTGTCGGGGTCGTATTCGCTCCAAGCATACTGAGAGTCCACTTCGGAAAGTTGGTCGGAATCTGTACTGTCGGTATTGTCATCGATTTCGCCCGCTCCGCTGTCATGGCGCAAGGTGAGCTTCGCGAGGTCAACGCTTTTGACGCCTACGTAGAATTTCTGGCAGTTAGCAAAGCCATGACTTGGATGGGCCACTCTCAAGTGTCAGCAAGACAGCGGTGGATGAAGCATGTGGTAGAAGCTGCAGCAGTATCCATTTTGGAGGCCGCAGTAGAAACCCTTCTCGACATGACGCCTGACACCATTCGTGTGACTCACCAATGTTCCTGAACTCGAAGGCGTAACGCTTCCCGTTTGAACCATTCAGCTTGCTGAACCAATGGGGCTGGATCGGTCTTTGTGCGTCGTCGATGGAAAGCTGGCTGAAGGACAACAATCAGCTCTTTGCATTCAGCTACCAATTGCCCTGGAGTAGACAATACCATAGAACATCCGGTGGTTCAGTGACCAATCGCACCCGCTGTCTTTGTCCCTTGCTACATGCCCGGGCTCGCTGCCCAACGTTTAGGGGATCACCCAGCTTGTGCCCTCGCTGCACGAACACTGCGATAGATCCCGGAGCCGCACGAAACTCCGTCTGCCACTCAGTGCTCAGGGCGCCATTGCCGGCGTCCGCAACCGCTGTCACATACTATCAGCGACGTTATGATGGTTTAGGTAACTGAACCTTGCCTTCCGGGCGTGGGATTGTGAAACCCACTCGCTCTTCGCGCATCGGTGCACCCTCGTCACGCCAAATAGTGAGTCCATTCGAGCAGATCCCTGAACTCTGCAGACTATCGATCCAATAGTGTTGGAAGTGCTCGAAGCCTCCGGGTGGGTTGGCACCATGGCCAAAGGTAATCGTGACCATGACGCCTTCGGCTGAGTAGGGCTTGTAGTCGTCTTCAAACTTGATACAGATGAGGACGGGGTGCCCTTTAGGGGCGGAAATCAGGACGCTGTCCATATGACCTTTGAACTTGGCGTGCCTCTCGACGTCCTTGCTGATGTACTCTGGGTAGTGTTGGTCGTCGATGTCGGCGGTATACACCCGGATACCGTGATCGTGCCTCATGGTTGCTGTTGTAGGTGAGAGGGGGCTACCAGTCCAATGGAAGGATACCAGTGAGTGGAAGTCAAGAGGTCAGTAGTAGTGTGATGGTATGAAGATGTAGCAGTGCAAAGCTTTAAAGGATTGGGCCAACACAGGCAGGCTTACATGACGTCTTCACATGCATGCGGTCTGCAGTCTCGACTGTCATCGGACCCCGGACGAAGTGGAGTGACGTTTGCTGCTTGAGTGAAGCAGTTCGTACCTTACCACTTGCTGCTATGTTGGCCTTCTCGACTCCAGGATCTCACTACGGACCTTCACCTGCCTCAATCAAGTCACCGGTACGAATCGAGACCAGCATGTCAGAGCGGAGTGAGGTTGATCGAGTACGCCAGTCAATGAAAAGACCCTGCTCTTGCCAAGTCTACCGATGTGTGGAAGCTGAAGGTCGCTACTGGTCTACAGCTCCACCATCCCAACTTCCACCTCCGTCTCCGCCCTCACATTCTACAAGACTCTCTTCCGCTTCCTCAACGCTCGCAACTTCCTCTTGATCTTGATCTCTTCCAGCTGATCCTGTAGATCCTCTTCATCTTCTTCTTCATCCTCGGCATCTGCTGCGACTGGACGCTTCATGCCTTCCTGTCTGCCCTCCATCACATTAGCCTCCAGCTTCACCAATACGGGCTCGTCATCGTCAAGGGTGAGATCGATCGTTGGCTGCTTCTGAGGCTGTGAAGCAGTATCATTGGTCTCTTCAGTCTTGATGCTCTCGAGAGCTACTATCGATGGCATCGATTCCGGTGGTGGTGGCTGCGTCGCCGGAGTCTCCTTCCGCGACTGCGACTGTACTCTCGCCGGTGTCTCACGGACTCGAGCATCTGTAATCTCCTTCCGACCGTTAGACTTAGCAGCCGCATGCGAGAGATCTGTCATCGTCTCTGGCGTCCTGGTCTCGGTAGTACGAGCAACTTCCTTGCTTCTAGGAGCTGATCTAAGAGCTGATAGCGATGCCATCGGACGCGGGAGCACCTGTGTCGGGGCTGGCTTCGTCGCTGTGTTCTCCGTCTGCGACCTTGACTTCTCTGGCATCTCAGGAGCTTGAGCATCTGTATTCTCCTTCCGACCACTAGACTCAGCAACCGCGTGCGAGACATCCGTCGTCACCCCTGGTGTCCTGGTCTCCGAAGACCGAGCCTGCTGCTGCTTCTGCTGATCGCCCGCTTGCGCAGCATACCGAGCATTTCTAGCTTGGATGTAACCCGGTATTGGCAGCACGACCTGCAGAGAAGCTTTCTCTGGCTTCTGAGCTTTAGGTACTGGTAGCTCTGTCTCGGTACCCGTCTCAGGAGTCATATCTTCGGCTCGTGTGCTGGGTCCGCGTGCATCAGCATCTGACTGCACTTCCTCGTCGGAGACACCCTGCCTGAAGGCCTCTTCCAGCTCCGCCTCGAGTGCAGCATTCTCGGCTCTGATAGGCCCGTATATCGTCTCGAAATCAAAGCCTGCGGAAAGCATCAGCAAACGAAGCTCAAGTTCTGAGAGAGACTAGGATACTTAACTTTCGGCCTAACCTGAAACTCAAAGCAATACGTCTCTCCGTTCGGCTTGCGCAAAGGCTTGAAGCCCTCCGCCTCGAAAACAGAGCCTAGTCCACGAATCTGCTCCCCGATCTTCGGGTAAGTGATTTTGCCTTTGGCATCGAAAGTCGCTGGCTCGAAGACACCTTCGCGCGTCACATAGCCACGAGTGATGTAGATGCATACCGAGCCAGGATCCGCGATGTGCAGTTTCTTCCATGAGCGGCTCGATCTGTCATCGTCCTTGCGTGGGCGAGGCAGAATGCCCTTGCCGTCCATCACGGTGAAGCTTGCCACACCATCGAGGAGGTCCTGCTTCTGGACCGTGAAATCACGGCCTGTGGTCCTGGCCCCATCACAGCTGACGTGGACGCGCAAGGCCTTAGCGGCGTAGAATTGAAACTCTTTCAGTAGCAACAAGTGGATGGTGAAGCTCTCTTCTTGGTCATCGCCCAGTTCGCGGGTGATGGCGACCTGAGAGACCTGGGTGTTGAATCTGCCCTGTAACATGGTGTTCTCTGGGTGGGCGGAGGTCCACAGAGACCGGTCAGTGACGACTTGGTGTTCCTTGTAACAGGCACCATTGTGCTTGAGGAAGAGCATGATGCCATGTTGGTGAAGCATGGTTGCTATGGTCAGTCTCAATTGCTGGTTGTGGCAGTTGTTGTCGTGGTGTGAAATGTGTTGTCAGTGATCATTGCTGGAAACATTAGGTAGAGAAACAAGACTGATGTTTCGAGAACAGATGCAACGAAGTGAGAGAAGGCACGACAGCGACGAACCAGCAGTGAAGTGAAGCAGCACTCCCATTAGCGCCGCATACGTGAACTGGGATACTGTACATATCTGCTTCCCACGGTCTATTGAGTCGCAATAGAATGCGCAAAGATCTGCCTCTTCCGCAGATGCACTGGGATCTCGTTCTCTGGCGCGCCCGGGATCTTCTTCTCCAGCTTCTACACATAAGAGTTAGCATTCGCGACTCGCCTGCGTACTGGCCATTCTGCCTTGCTATACATACCAAGTTATCGAACACACACTTGTTCAACGGCCTCTCCCATCTCCGGCACTGCCATAACTGCTGGTTGTTGTTGTCGAGGCACTCCCAGTGTTTCCGGAACTCCTCTAAGCATGACTTGTTGATGTCCTCTACCACGCTCGCCGCGCACCGAGTGACTTTCCGGCCCTCTCTCATGCAGTCCACCTCGCCGGTCCCATTGGCCTCGGTCTTGCATTGCATGTAGTCGTCATTGTAGGGCTTGCACCTCGCGCCGATGAAGAAGGAAGCTGAGAGCAAGGGAGCGGAGGAAGCGCCGACTTCGGGCACTTTGGGGATCGAGTCGGGGAGGGGGGTGGTGTCGATTAGGAGGTGTTGGTTGAAGCTGCATAGCACATACACCGGTTAGCGAAGAGTAGGCGGGAATGGGTAGGGTGGAAGATGGAGGGCGACGTAGTATGAGGGCAAGGGTGGGAGAAGCGTACCGTGGTTGTCTCGCCGACATGGTGGCGGTGTTGGCTGCTCAATGGCTTGCTGGAGTACTGGTGTGAGGTCGCTGGAGTTGGAGAGCTCGAAGTCGGAGAGTGCGGAGGAGCATCGACGGGAGTTGCCGATTGGCTTTCGTGCCTGAGCTGCGAGAGCTTGGCGCGTTTTCGCGACGACTGTTTGGATGTGAAGTGAATATTCGGACAATAGCTAGGCATCCTCATTGTCGCCCGGAGGATAGATATAACGGGTCACTGTCGCCTTCCGCGCACTGTACAGCCACATTGGAAGCAAAACCAAGCGACAGAATACCAAACCGCACATCAGCGCAAACACAACCACAACAACAGCCACGATGAGCTCCATCTTCGGCGGCGGCGGCGGCGGAGGAGGCAGTTCAATCTTCGGCAACACTGCCAACAACAACCAGCAGCCCAACAATGGCTCCTCAGGCACCTCTCTCTTCGGCCAGAACAACCAAAACCAGCAAAACACGAACAGCACCTCCCTCTTCGGCAACCAAAACAACCAGCAGCAACAGCAGCAGCAAAACACCAACACCTTCTCCCTCTTCTCCACCCAACCCAACCAGCAACAGCAGTCCACGTTCCAACCCTCCGCCCAAAATGGCCCCTCGGGCGCAGCAGCAAACACATTCTCCGGCTTCAACCCTCTAGCCCACGCCTCTCACTTCCCACCCAACATGTCCATCGCGCAGCAGCAGGATTTGGCGCGTACGAGACTACAGCAAGCAGGCATCTCTGGCCAACGCGCCGACGAAAAGAGCATCTTCGACCAAGCAGGCACATTACTCCGAAAATGGGATCCCAATTCTCAGGATACACTTATGCAGACATACCTCTACAACGCCGTCAGCTCCGCATACGCGCCCTTCTACTACCGCAATCCTGAGGAGAACGAAGATGCGTGGGAGAAAGCTTTAGCGTCCGCTCCTAAGCTTGAGTTAGAGGGTGGTGCCGAGGGACAGAGGTTCGTCCCGGTGTTGGTTAGAGGGTTTCTGGATTTGGGGAAGAGAGTGGAGTATCAGGCTACGACTGTGAAGGCTATGCAGGAGAGGTTGCATGAGATGAATAATAGTTTGGAGGCGGTTATGGCTAGTCATCAGCAGAGGATTACTGTTCAGCTTGAAAGCACTAGGCGGCAGCACTCTGCTTTGTCGCAGCGGACGCTAAGGCTAGCTGTCAAGCTCCAAGTCCTGCGCAACCGCGGCTACGCTCTCGATGCCGCAGAGGAAGGTCTCCGCAAGCAACTCTACGCTCTTACGAACCAAGTCTCTGACCCAGCATTTGCGGCGAGAGAAGAGGAAATCTGGGCAAGAATGGTGAGCCTACGCGAGAGGGCGAGATGGCTTGAAGAGGAGGGTAAGAGGTTGGGCCAGCAGGTGGAGAGGGAGACGGAGCAGAAGGTGCCGGAGTATGTTATTGAGAAGACGAAGAAGATACTGCGGGATTACGATGGGCAGCTGAAGCATCTTGCGAAAGAGCTTGAGGATGTGAGGAGGGAGTACAGTGACTGGGAGGCGAGTCAGAGGGGAGGGAGGAGATGATGAGGTTGTGCTCTAATGTGCAAGGGCAAGGTGGTGGACATGCATGATCAGTGGTCTCTGGCGCGAGGGCGCGATCTTTTGCAATGCATCGAGTGTTTCTAGCGAGGCGTTCGGAAGGTTTAGCAGGCTCGAGTACGCGCTGCGAATGTAGGGCGCAAATGCTTCAGTGTCTTGAAGGCTGGCTTGCTTGCTCTCGAAAAGTCCATCTCTGGCCTATCGCTCTCAAGTCTCAAGCTGGCGCAGTTCACCGTGATAAATGAGTCGCGAGTATATCTGTACATCCACCGCCTTGCCTTAACGCCTCGCTATGCCATCTTCGTCTACCGCACCCAATGTAGCTGTACAGTGTGATACATCATCTCCACCTGATATCCGCCTCATCTCTTTCCATCTCCTCGTCTCTCTATTACGCTTATACGAGTTGCTTAACGTAGTCGACTGCGAATGGTGCTGCAATATCCCGTTAGCACCCCACTCTTCACCCAAAGTATTTCTCAAAGTGTTAATAGTGGTAGACGTACAGAGGTACAGCATAACACACATCGTCAGCGCGCCGTAGACCGTCTGGTTCGCAGCGGCTTCTTGCTGGCGGAGCTCTTCGGGGGAGGGAGGGGGTGGTGCTGTCAACGCTCTATTAGTACTTGCTCGTTTTGCCAGGATACAGAGGGTGGTCGCATACGTCCGCCGAACATCTTGACTGCTTAGTATAGTAGTTTGAGGGTCTCTGAGGTCTTGGGATGTGTGATAGGATGCCGAGTTGAAGATTTGGCAGAGGTTCACATGCTCGCGAGATGCGGCTCTGCGGAGAACGGGAGCTTTTTCGGCGCACAGATCAGTTCAGGGCCCAAGCCCAAGGGCCTAAATGTTCACGTCGATATACAAAGACAGAAGACGAATGTAAGCTTGAGCCATTTCGAAAGCTATCAACAGGTCTACGTATGTGTACACATCAGTCTTCCAACTTGATCACCTCATCTTCGCTCTTCGTCTTGATGCTCTCCGTCGTCTGCTGGCGACGTACAGCTTTCAGCCTAGCCTCGAGCCGCATTTGCTCTCGCTCAAGCCGAACATCCGTTCTCTGGAGTTCTACCTCCCTCAATTGCCTCTTCAGGTCTTCCTCATCCTCCGCTTCTGCGTCCATCTTCACCACCGGGGTATCATCAGTGACCGTGAGGTCGACGTCTGTCCTGACTTCTCTCTCCTCAACTTCTCCTTCCGCCACTTCTCCCTCCTCCAATCCTCCCTCCTCCACTCCTCTCTCCTCCTTCACTTGAACATCCCCAACGTCGTCCTCCTCCACTGTCAGGTCGACATCAGTCCTATGTCTCTTGACCTCCGACTGTCGAGCGTCTTGACTATGAGCACGCTTGTGAGATGGACGTCCGCTGGCCCTAGAAGGCGATGTTACACCGTTCGCCGCCGGTGTGTCCTGCTGTGGCTCTCCGCACGGTACGTCGTTACCGGCGGCTTGCTCTTGGCTCGTTTCCGCATCAGTATCTCCATGCTCGACCGACTGGGTTGGCGGCGGAGTGCCAAGAGCTGTCGATTCGTCGCGACATAGCGACAGTCGCTGCCTACGAGTGTCTTGGGCAGCGCCGAAGCCGGCAGAGAAGCTGGACAGTGGGCGCTCTGGGTCCCCCGACTGATACGGGAACGTGTCCTGCGGCGCTTCGGTCCCGGATTCAGCTTGCGTGGCGCGAGGCGTAGGCGGACCATCCAGAGAACCAGACATGAAGTAGTCTGGGTTGTCCTCGTCATCTCTGGTCTCTTCACCGGTAGCCGAAGGTGCTACCGAGCCCGCTAAACTGCCCCTTCTAGGGAAGACTTCCTCGTCGTCTTCGTCCCTACGGCCTAGACCTTCGGTCTCTCCGCCTTGCTCTGCCTCAACCTCTACTTCAACCTCCTCCCCTTCTGGAAAGCGCTCGCGCCATTGCTGAAGATATTGGCCGCGTTTTGTCTTGGGTATCTTGGCGCCGTGACCTAGAAGCGATGGGTATAGAGGTCAGCGCATGTCCCCAAAGTCTTCAAGGGCTCTACTCATTAGTATACGTACACCCAGAGCATACTCGCGCTGTATCCAGCATATCCTCGTCGGCCACTCCTTCTGCGGGCTGCGTTCGACGAGTACGTGGCGTAGCGCCATCTAGACGTTGGCTACGACGCTGTGGTGTAGCCTGTGTAGCGCCTGACTGCCTTGGGGCATGGGTAGCTCCACAGTCGCATATCTTTGGCTCGAATAGCCTTTGCGTTTGACGTCTCCGTAAGAGCGCCTCATCCGGCGGAGGAGACTGACGTGGCGCAGGAGGCTGCCGAGGCCTAAGAGTTCGCCTAGGAGGCTGTCTTGGTGGCGTGCGTCCAGAGTATAGGTCTTCCTCTTCGTCATCTCTGGTCTCTTGACGAGTAGCGGCAGGCGATGCTACGTCTACTGCACCGCGGTGCGTAGGCGAGATTTCTCTGCCGTCTTCGTTCCTACTGCCTAGGCCTTCGCGGGCTCGCGACCACCGGTCACTCATCTCTTCCCGGGTCCGCTGGGTCTCCAGTAGCCACGTAAGATATCCCTCATCGGGTACTTCCATGGGTGCGCGAGGAAGGCCATTGGACGTTGTTGAGCCTGTAGCGACGTCCTGAGCCTGACGTGGGTGAAACTCGAAGACATAGCATTCACCGTTGGTCCCAGTAAGACGTTGGAAGCTGTCTGGTTCCGATAGGCGCTTCTCTGCTGGGTCTGTCTCGCCAAATACGCTATATATATACGTTAGCTTTAGGTTGGATATCTTCAAAAGCCTCTCCTTCTGGCAGTCGCTTTCTATAAGTATGTGGCGTAGCGCCATACCCGCCTTTGATACAGCGCCATGGTGTATCTTATGCGGACCATAACTGTCTAGAAGGTGGAGGAACCTACCTGTCTCGTCCGTCGGCCCACTTCATTGTTCCGCGAGTGACAATGACAGTAACACTTCCTTTCGCGGCACGCTCACCAGGCTCACCGGAAGCTCGGGGCAGAACGGCGGTCTTGGCTAAAGGCTTCGTTAGCAAAAGTAGGTGGTTCGAGTATGTATGATAGGCCTTGCTTACACTGATAAGGGCTCATGACGAGTGGGAACTCTTTCTCGCCGTCTCCGTCTTCTTGGTCGCTACTGGCCTGTCGTACCCAGCCCTTGACGTGCGTGAAGACATGCTGTTGTCCGGTTACCCAGGACTTCTGGATGGTTGCATGCCTATGTATGGATTAGCGGGTGTCTCAAGAAGACTTCAAAGTCTGGGATGTCTGAAGCTCTATCCATAGTATACGCACTCGAGGTCTTTGATGCCATTGCAGGGCTGGCCATCCCCGAACTTGATCGCAACTTCTACGGCATCTGCAGAGAACAGATGGAAGTCTGTCTCAAAGCGGACGACAGCTACGAAATGCTCGTTATCAGGAAGATTAATCTCGCAGCACTTAGTCTTCCGCAGGCCGGTACGGTTCACGAGCCTCTCCCTATATCTCAGCTCCTCGTCTCTCCCTCCTCCAGCAGGCTTAAGGTAGATCTCGATACCATCGTCGTGCTTCATGATTGCAATTTGCGGCGGAGATGATGATCGTTTGTATTGAGATGAGACGAGACCGCAAACGATGAGACGAGATCCGCAAAGTGCGTTGCAAATTCTGGTTCTGGCAAGAGGTACGCAAAAAGTTTCTGCTTACGTCACACCTAGATTTTGCATGTGACAGCCCCTGAAACTTCCGACCTCCGATAGATCACTTCCACAGAGATCAGATGGTCCTACATCTTGAGTTGTTGTACAAGCCCGGTCCCAAGAGAAGCCGCTGATGACCTAGCAGAAGAGGTCAGAAAGATAACCACGCTGATGATCTCGAGACTCCCTGGTTTCGGGACTTGCCTCTTCCGCACTACATGCGCTTGAGATCGTTGCTGGTTGACAATAGCATCTGCTAATTGATAGCAGTACTTTTGCCCAGTATGCTGGCGGAGTAGCCCACTCTTGGTCTGACAACTCGAATCGATCCAGAGCAAGTTCGTCGAATTCGTGTGCTTTGCGGCAATGGCTGCCCTGACGCCGGTCACGCCAATGAACTTCTCCAACTCTCACAGCCCTGGTGTTATAGTTGAGACTAGCATCCTGTGGGTCGTCCAATACGAGAGCATAGCCGGCAAAACACAACCAGGCCTGCACGAATGACAGGCGCTCAATAACGGGACCTCATTGCAGTTCGCCAAAGGATGTATAATCTTCAAGCGAGGTCTGGAAGCCGTGATGTCGTAGGCAAATCGGCGGCCGGCCAACTACTGTAATCTTTCGACGTTTAATATCTTATATGTACGCCTCGTTTGCGAGCAACGTCACCTTATATCGAGAAGGTCCGCATCCATTGGCATCGGTAGGTCGTCCATTGTCAGGTCAACTCCAAGACCAATGGGCCCCTGATCTCGGCAACACGCTCGTCTCCGGATTCCGTGACGGTAGAGCTTGCCGTCCTCCTCTATCATCCCAGAGCATCCTGTAGCTGTCGTATCGGTCCGCGGGTACTTTACAGACGTTGGAGCAAGAGGAGATGCTGGAATGGCTCTCAAAGCTTCTCCACTATCACAGAGCGTCCTGGAGCTACCGTATTGGTCCGTGGGTGCCCTATGGGCGTCAGAACAACAGGAGATGCTCCAACGGCCCTCAAAGGTTCTCTGCTATGTGGAGCCGTCCTGGAGCTGTCGTATCGGCCCCTGAGTACACCATAGGCCTTAGAGCAACAGGAGATGGTCGAACGACCCTCACAGAGCTCTCCAAACAAGCGGACCACGGTCAAGCCGCCATATAGGGCGCTCATGGTTCCCGGGTGGTTGACGAGAGCGAGGCTGGCTGTGAAATCGGCAATGTCTTTCGTCAAGGGCCCTTACTCTGAGGTCACAAAGTCCAGTAAGCTATAGGGCGGTCTGTCGCTCTTCTGGGAAACACATCAGGTTCATAGTAATACAGAGCCTCTCTACCCACTGCCAATAACACCCGCCGAACGCTCAAGCATTCTTACGCGGATTCGCCGTCGCACTTCTGAAAATCAACTCATTCGGATCTACCTTCTCGTTCTTCCTAACCTCCTTCCTCTTAACCTTATCCTGCTTCACTACATCCTGCTCATACTTCTTGAGAGTCGCATTCGGTGCCACCGGAGCCGGCGCGGCCACCCTACCCTGGCTGATCTCCGACAGCGAGCCATTGCTCGTGCTGCAAAGAAAAGCACAGCATTAGTATACCAGCCCGGTCGTCGTCGGAGGTGAGTAAGATATTCCAAGTGCATTCGGAGATGGGAAGAAGACACTCTACCGCTTCTTCCCAGCCGCCGCCTGACTCCTCGCCACCAGCTTCCTGAAACCGTCGCCTCCTCCTGTTCGCCCGCCTTGGCCGCCGACGGTGGCGTTGGACATGTTGCTGACGGGCGCGACGCTGTAGGTGCTGATACCGCTGCCGTCGGCTCTGGCGCGGTTGCCCGCCACGGGCTGCGCGAGTACCTTCCTGCGTTTCTCGTCCGCGATCTTCGCTCTCTCTGCTTGTGACAGGCCTTGCGACTGGCGTGCTTGCTGCGAAGCGAGGAGTGGATCGTAAGTCCGAGATTCGATGGGCTTGTTGCGAGCGTTCTTTGGCTTCTTAAGCACCACTCTCATCCATTCCCATAGTAAGCGCTCGGCGTCGCGCTTGATGTCTGCCTGAGGCTGGATAGAGCGGGTGTAGAAGAGCACTACCTTGCCTATGCCAGAAGCAATCAGGGCCTCTTTGCCAATATTGAGTTTGATCATGATGTTGAACAGCTCCCTCTGGATCTCGTAGTTGGGGAGTGCAGCGTCGTGGTCTGCGGGCTCGAGCATGAACCTCACTGCCTCAAGTATGTTGATGTCCGGATCCACGAGCTGGGATTGGATGGTATTCCTGTTCATGAGCTGTACGACCTCAGGGAGTATGCGGAGCTTGTGGGTTGCGATCTCGCCCTTGGAGCGAGCTTCGGCGTCTAGCTCGCAGGCTTTGGCCATCTTCTGGCGCATGGTTTCGATCTCAGCATCTGCCATGCTTTCGAGGTCGACACCAGCGCGACGGCGGTTGGTGGGGCGGTGGGATTTGAGGGCCTCGTCCATCTTGCGGTCGAGGGCTCTGCGGCGGCCTGTCCATCGTATTACGTTAGTCTTGCTGCCATATGATACCTATACTGTGCAGAACGAGTTCATTGAATAACTTACGCTCTTCCGGACTCAGATTCTCCTCGTTCTCTGGCGTCCTCGCTCTGGGAGCAGCTCTCGCACGCGTCCCATCAGCGCCCGCCTTCTCCTTCCTCCGCCTCTTACCCTCAATCTCCAGCCCCGCATCGACCTCATCATCATCGTCGCCAGCGCGGACCTTCTTCGGCTTCTTCGTCCTCTCCCTACCCTTCTCCTTCTTTTTCTTCTTCCGCTCGCGCTCCTCCTCTTCTGTGCGCTTGCGCTTGTGCACTCCTAGCAGCCCTACATTGTCTGAGTCGACCGCAACAGGCTTGTCCGGGATGTTCAGTGCGGAAGGGTCGAAGTCGTCGAACTCGGCTTCATCCACTTCATCCAGTTCAGACTCGTCGTCATCGTCCAGCATGTCGGCGGTGGTGCCTTTGTCCGCGTCGTCCTCATCTTCGCGCATCGCGTCCGCAGTCTCGGGCGCCTCGTCATCGTCGAAGGCTTCTGTGTCTGCCGTCGGTTGTGCGAGCGGCGGCGTGCGCGCTGTGTCCTCTTCGTCGATGTTTGGGTTCAGTGGGTCTCTGGGGTCGTTGTTGCCTTCTGGCTCCTCGTTGTCTTGCAACGCTGGGCTGCCTGGTGGCAGTTCGAGGTCTTCCATGTTGTGTGATGCTTTCCTGGTTTTGCAATTTGTGTTATGCTATTCGAGTGTGTATTGTCAATGTTGTAGCGTGGCCACGGTGGTTGCGTGAGTGGTATCGAAGCAAGTGAGGGAGTTGCTGTCCTAGCTGCGGATGCTCCCGCAGAGCCTCAGTCGCACTGTCCTCCCCTCGCTCACGACAGCATTCACTCCATGTGTTCCACTACCAGTTCGCGATCACACCTTCCTCGTGGGGACGACTCGCCGTCCGCAGGCTCACTGGGCTTGGTCATGCAGCCACAGTACCTCGACTACGAGAGCTTATCATACGACGCTTGCTGATAAGGCCACACATACTCCAACCACAAGAGCACGGGGTGCCTGCCAAGTAAAGCCAAGTCGACCAACGGCCGGATCGCCACAGGTATACTGCAGCTAGGCTCCTGGTACAGGTCTGCATCTCGTAGACTCCAGAATATGGCTACACCACGAAGCACGCATCCCAGACGATTGGTAACCATGGGCTGCAGGAACGGGGCGTAGTTACAAGCGATCTACGAGCGTGGATCTTGCGTTCGTGAAGTGTCCTTCCCAATCATGCTGGGCATACGGAGGTGGCCGATGCCCACCCCAACACTTATACATGTAGGTGCAACAACATGAATACTTATTCCTGTCTCGAGACTCTCCTCAAGCCCAGCAAGATGAAGCACTTTTCCTTCACGGCAGTTGCCACAGCTTTTGCTCCTCCCGTGTCCGCTGTGACGGTTGCGCAGATCAATGGCAACCGCTTCCTCTCATCCTACAATGGCCAAGCAGTGACCGGCGTCCGTGGCCTTGTCACAGCAAAAGGCCCGAACGGATTCTGGATCCGCTCCACCACCCCAGACACCGACAACCGCACGTCAGAGTCCGTCTATGTCTACGGCCGCGCTGGCCTGCCGAATGCGACAGTCGGCAACGTCGTCTCGCTCAATGGACGGGTCACGGAGTACCGCTCGTCTTCTGCCTACCTATATCTGACGGAGATCAATTCGCCGAGCAACATCACCACCATCTCCACAGGTAACACAGTCACGCCTCTCGTGCTCGGGACGGACAGTCTAAATCCGCCCACGGAGCAATACACCAGCCTGGACAATGGGGACGTCTTCGGCATTCCCAACAACGTCAGCCAGGTGTCTGTCGTGAACCCGGTCCTTCAGCCCTCGTCGTACGGGCTTGACTTCTGGGAGAGTCTCAGCGGCGAGCTTGTCTCCATCAAGTCTCCAGTCGCTCTTAACAGGCCAAACTACTACGGCGAGACTTGGGTTGCTGGCAACTGGCCTAAGACTGGCGTCAATGACCGCGGTGGCTTGACTGCAACGGACCGTGATGCCAACCCAGAAGCCCTAATCATCGGCGATCCACTAGACGGCACTGACAACCCAGACGATGTCAAGCTGGGCGACAAACTTGCAGATATCATCTGCGTTATCACCTATCAGTATGGCTTGTACTACTGCCTGCCCACCACCGGTATCAAGATAACCACCCCCGAGACACCGGAGTTCCCACCTCCAACAAGCCTTGTCTCGACCGGCAAGTGCTCAGGTATCACCATGGGCCAATACAATGTCGAGAACCTGTCACCCAAGTCCACTACCCTTGACGCCATCGCGAACCAGATAGTTACCTTCCTCAAGACTCCCGACCTCCTCTTCATCCAAGAAGTCCAAGACAACAACGGCGCAACCAACAACGGCGTAGTAGACGCCAACATCACCCTCACCGATCTCCGCGATGCCATCAACGCCGCAGCCCCATCCGTAAACTACAGCTATGTAGACATCAACCCCGTAAACGACCAAGACGGCGGCCAACCAGGTGGCAACATCCGTGTAGCCTACCTCTATAACCCCTCCGTCCTACGCTTGCACAACCCAAACCCAGGCAGCAGCATAGACGCCACTCAAGTCCTCCCTGGTCCAGAGCTAAGCTATAACCCAGGCCGCATTGACCCTCTCAACCCGGCCTGGGACTCTAGCCGCAAACCTCTCGTCGCGGCTTGGGAGACAGTCCAGGGTAACAGCAAGTTCTTCACCGTCAACGTGCACTGGACGGCCAAGCTCGGCGGGTCTTCGCTTGAGGGCGATGCTCGTCCGCCTGTCAACGGAGGGGTAGACCAACGTGAAGCCCAAGCGAACGTTACCGGGTCCTTTATCGCTCAGATACTTGCTCAGGATAAGAACGCTGCGGTGATCAGCGCTGGAGATTACAACGAATTCGCCTTCGTTGGACCTATGGAGACGTTCGCGGAGGTATCTGGGTTACAGGACTTGGATGCCGCGGCAGGCATTCCGGAATTGCTAAGGTATACGTATGTTTTTGATCAGAATACGGAGCAATTGGATCATATGTACGTGAGCAAGAAGATTGCGCAGAGGAAGCCGCACTTTGAGCATGTGCATGTCAGCTCGTGGGTCACGGATGGGAATGTCGTTAGCGATCATGATCCCAGTGTTGCTTTGCTTAATGTGTGCGGCAATGCTTAGAGCGTGTGCTGGTGTCCTCATGACGAGAGGCCTACATGGTCGGCTATGCAAAAGTTTAGATGTTCAGAGATCTCGTATGTGCTGTCGTTCAGTATTCCATCAGCCGCAGTTTCTTCCCGACTTCCTTTCTCCGCACCACGGTCTCGCTCGCTCGGTCTTTGTCGTCTTCCTTTGCCTTCAAGGCTTGCAAGAGCATGCCAGCGTCGAAGAAGCCATCTATCATTGCAATCAGTATAAGCTCAGTAGTGATGTCACATGGCTGCAAAGTAACTCACATCCACCCATCTCGTCGTCACTAGCAACGCCGCTCTCCGCATCCTGCGGCTGTGCTGCCACTGGCTCGCCAGCAATGACCCTGCCGCGGCTCTTAAGCCTCGTCCCCTTCGGTCTCTTCTCCTCTGCTTCCCTGGCACGAGAGGCTTGCTTGTCGGTGCTCGTCCCCCTACGCTGTGTCTGCCTCAACAGCTTCCGGATCTCGAGGAAGTACGACTCAATAGCGTCAATATACCGCTTCGTTTGCCTGTGCTTGCTGCTCGCGCAAATAGCGACCGAGCCGTCCTTGATGATGTACCCGATACCAAAACCCTCACCAGAAGTAGGTCCGAAGCCGAAATGTCTCAGCGAAGGGTTGCCGCAGTTGGATGTACTGAGGATGGTGTTGTTCAGCTTGTCCCAGCCGGACTCCGCGAAGATCGCGGGCATCGGGTGCTGTTGCTGGCCTCGAGGTGGGCTGCGAGATGATTGGACGGAGCCTTCTTCGCTTACGATGCTGCCGCGGTTCGGAGACGGCATCGAAGAGTCTGCATTGCGCTCGCCAGTCGGGCTGCCGTAGCCGTTCGTACTAGCCCCATCGCCGTTCGTGCTCGCGAACTCGGAGTCATCGGCATCGACTTGGCGTTGCCAGAGACACATCAAGGCGTACAAGTGTCTATCCTGTCCCTGAGCTTTCGCACACTCTTTGGTGATATTTGTGTGCTTCTCACAGGCTTTCTTGAGCTTGTCGACCTTCTGCTGCGGCGGATTCTCGCCCCAGAAGGTCCGTACAAAGTCCACGCTCTCTGGTGTAACCTGCCTGATCGCTTCTGTTCGGCCATGGTAGTAGATCTTGGTCATAGCTGGCTCGTAGCAGCTCTCCATACGCCCGTACATGCCATAGTATGCTGCTTGGAACGCCATTTGCACGAAAGCGTCAGGTGAGAAGCCCATAGACGTCATAAAGTTCTTGCCGTACTGCGAGAACTCCAGTGTGTAGAACTCGTTCTGCTGGATCAGGTCCGCCAGTCTGGTCTCGGCGAAGCGCAGTGCAGTCGAAAGCTCAGGAACCATATCCCACTCAAGCTTGTGCGGTGTGGTGCTAACATCTCCAAAGCTCGCGGGATCGCGTTTCGACGGGTCTGGCGAGGTAGATGCCCAGAGTGATGGCGCCTGACCATTGATACTGCGAGCAAACCGAAGAATTGTGTCCGTGTAGACGTCTGATGCGAAGCGCAGCACAGTGTGACCATCGACACCGGTATGTTCGAAGTTGATGCCGGCACTTCCGTTCTTGCAAACGATGATCTGGAGTTTGTCGTACCACCTGTTTGTACATGTGCCGACCTGCACACCACGCTCGATCTTTGAAGTACCGCACAGCATATTTGTGCACAGCTCGGCAGTGCTCTGCGGCTCCGTGTAGTCCAGGCAAAGGATGAAGAGGGCAGAGTCCACGATGTTCAGGCAGTCGCTGTTGTTGGAGCCCTCTTCTTTGCTCATGACGTCGCGCATGCCAGACCAGATCTTGCGGTTCTCGGTACTCAGCACACCCACTGCCGATTTCGCTGCTTCGTGTATCGGCGTCTGCTCGGCATCTCCAACGATTACTTGCAAGTTCATGGACATGTCTTTCTCGGTCATGATCAGGTCGTTGTTCTCATCCATCACATCGAACCAGTAGAATTGCCCTTTGCATAACACGACGATGTGCTTGGCGTCCGGATCTTGTCCGATATGACAACCATTGTCGGTAGGTATACGGGCTGTGCCGAACATCCGCGAATATTGGTACATGCATAGCGGCTGTCCTCGGAGCGTGTCCGGTGGTAGCTCCTCTTTCCGGACCGCTCGCACGAACGATAAGGCCGAGACCACGAGGGAAGCGGCTCTTGTCACCTGGTTGTTGCGGGCAGGCGTCGGGTCATCCTCAAGCAAGAAGAAAGGGTTCAAGTTCAACACGACTGGATTATCAAAGTTGAGGTATGAGTCATACCCTGGTGGAAATGTCAGCCCATTTTTGGTGCAAGATCAACACGTTGGACCTACAGAACTGCTCAATATAGCTGCTTTTGCCGGTGGCATACTGCTTCAGCTTTTCTTGTAGATCGGGGCCATCTGTACGGAGAAACTCCTGGACCGCCCGCTCTGAGTCGGCATGCTCACGAGCAGTCTGCAAGGGGTCCAGAGCATCTAGGTACCGCTTGCAAGTGGCCTCTAGGTCCGGGATCGGGAGCTTCGGGAGCTTCTCTTGAGCGGCGAACGTGACGCCAGGCTTTGACTCTGGGTTCGTATGGGAGGCAAATGGTGCGAGCTTGTCCTTCGAGAAGCTCTGGGTAGTATCTTTGGCATTGGCCTCTGAGCGTTCGGCCATGATGACGGAGTCTTTGCGAGTGGCTCTAGCTAGCTGACCGTCGATGGAGGTGAAAGTGCGGACTGGTGACATGATGAGTGTAAGCATTAGCTATGTAACGGCGAGACGAGCGTGGCGACAGAGAGACCACGCTTGGAGGTCCGGTAGAAGTAATGACAGTCTTCGTCGTAGAAGCTCGGCATTGAGCTTTGTAGGCGGAACCAGAGGCAAGGAATTGATGGGTGATGTGCCCTGGTGTAGATTGTATCGAACAAAGCAGCGATGAGTATTAGAAGAGCTCCCCGCAGATGAGTAAAGGCCAGTAGTCTTCTTGTTCCATCTGGACTGTTCAAGACTGTACGTGGTTGTGAGGCTCTTCGGTATGCATGTGCCTGTGCAGCCGTAGCATCGAATTCCGGCATATGGTGCAGATCGCGAAGACATATATGAGAGCTTTACTGACCTTGTCAGGCCACCGTCGGTTGTCCAGATTGCGTGACCTCGGAAGCAAACCCCACGGAAGAGCTTCTCCACGTTCGAACAGAAGGCCCACTGGGCGCTCCGCCGGCTGGGGAGTTGTTATGTCGG